>JAQFZX010000084.1:0-102057 GCA_034682405.1 Hydroisotoma schaefferi
ATCGCCCATCTTCGAACTTACTTCCTACTTTGACCTCAATAACTAAAATCCGAAAACAGAAGTTCAAAAAGTTAAACGGTTCGAGAGTTAGAGCGCGAACGGACGGACAGACGGACAGACGGACAGACGGACAGACGGACAGACGGACAGACGGACAGACGGACAGACGGACAGACGGACGGACGGACGGACAGAGTGAAAGTTCATTCACATAAAAGGCATTTACATGCCTTTAATAAGGTTTACCAGAAAATTCGGAGATATGAGAATTGTATTCTAATGTTTTACCCTTCATTGTTTTTACCTCTCGCTACAATTCTTAAATTTAAATTTGACACTTGACAACGGCTTTATTTTCTAATCCTGAAAAATGATCGTCAGTCGCAGGGAATTATAAATTCCTGCATCCCCCTAAATTGAAATTACCGAACTTCTGTAAATTACCGTTTTTGTGATTTCAGTTTGGAGAAAGTACCCATATCTTCTCAAATGAGATTTTTAATAAGTTCATAGTTTGAATTCTTGTAAAAACCATTTTTGTAGTACAATTAATAACTAGCTGAGTATTCAGGTATCTCCGTTGTTGAAGTTTTTCCTTTTGTGGTACTGACAGTATTATTTGGATAATCAGTCCCTGGATTTAAAACAGTGATACCTACAACGTAGATAAGTACCACATAAGTGTACGATCCAATTGTTTACAGTTTTATTTTATTCTATTGACTAAGACATGGTTTAATAAACACCACGAGCTTTCTATCAATGTTAAAATTACTGAATGATTGTTAAAATACAGCGCATTTATCAAAAATGTCTTTCCAAACAGTCAGAAAAAGTGTATATTGCAACATTATGAAAAACTCGGAATATATTTTTGCTTTAAACACAGCCAAGGAGTCACAATGGTACTTATTATAATACTTTCTAGTGGAGTTTTTAGTCGTTACCTGCACAGAAGAAAGGCTAATATCTTTTTTAGTAGTACTGTTCCCAACTCTTCGCCCCTTTCTTCCTGCCTTACAAATGTCTTCCAACAAACTACATTACTTACTATTCCATTCCCCCTGCCCCTGGTTACTGTCATCATTCTCTCTTTGCTATATGCAGCAAACGAAATATTGTATTTTAAAAGATTATTAATGATACGCCAAGCAATGCAACATTGCTTTATTATGCGTCAAACTAATCAATGAAAAGTTTCTTCGTCCAATAACTCATATTTCTACCCAAACTTTGAATGAAATAGAGTAAGCATGTTTACATGATTAAATTGAGTAACTGAAGTTTTAAGAGATTTCATCATCCAACCAAGACGCCAATTTGAGATCAGAAATTAAGTAATTAAATGGCCAAAAAGTGTACAAATCAACCACTCCACGAGGAAGACAGGTGATAAATTTCTTCCAGTCAGAAAGGCAATCTATTCCAGATTACAAATTACGGTCCTAATCTTTTTTCGTGAGTATGCCAGGTTTGATAGGAGAGTGAAAAGTTTCATATATCCTGAGAAGCGCTCTTGTTAGTTACAATCCTAAATACCAGAGAGTGGATTTCTTCTCGTAATAATGGCCCCCTCCCTGATTATGACGATCTTGTGCGAATAAGAACTGCCTGCTTGTGGGGCTGAATTGTTCCATATAATTTCTAACGGAATCAAAATGCATAAAATGAAAGCGTACATTCAAGCAACCGTCTAGTAGAAGAACTGTCCGTCTAATATAATTCACTCCAATGAGTATATTGTGCATAGATACAGGTTTACAGCCCCAAGGACTTAACGGCAGTGCTGCTTAATGATGAGTGATGACTCGGTGGTTTCCCCACCGTCAGTGGAAGAGAACTCTTAACAATAAACATATTCTCTGGAAGCTGACTTCACTTTCCTATGAGAATCAAATCATACGACTCAGCTCCGGTGTAAACGTAAAGCATCCTTCCATCTGACAACTTTCCTGGAACATTTCTTCCAAATAACGGAGCAGCGATTTCCAAAAACATTAAATGTATTACGCAAATAATTTTTCCCCTATTTTTATTTTCTATGTATTCAGGCAGCAACAGACAATTTAGCATTTGTGTATGTTAACATTGTTATGTGTACATTGTAACTTAGAGAAAGAAATGTTTTCTTAACTTATGAAGCAAGAGCTTCAAAACACAGCACAGGTTGAGTATGATATTTTTGACGGTCCTTAATTTGGCCTATACAAGGTGACCACAAAAGTATTGACCTTGTAAATCTCTCTGCGTCCTTTGTGGAGTTTTCTGCTGTCCCGTTTGAGTAGGATTTACTGGTATTGTTTTACGTACGAAGATTTAATATTTTTCGGAAGTAACTTCTTTAGGAAACTAAATAGTTTTCTATTTATGCATTATTTGAAGATTGTGTTTGTGGGAATGTATTTTGCATTGAGTTAAGGTGTCATACGCGTGTGGTTTTGGGTAAATAATAAATCCAACAAGTTTTAGGATGGATTTGCACCGACGATCTGAACTTACTTATTAGCCAGCTACTACGATCAAACACTACGAGACCATACATGTTTAACCTAAATTCGTCTACGACGGCAGCCTAGAAGCTTATCTATCCTGCTTTTCCATTCCAACCTCCCTTGCAATAGTACTTATCGCCATTCCCAATTATACATTTAATTAGAGCTACCCCCGCTTGACAGCCTATCCGTATTTTAGAGTTACCATTCATCTAAGTTAGAGTCATTCAACTATAACCACCGTATTTGGATATATCTCCTAAAAGTAAACAAGTTAAATGTTTTTCCGAAATTTTGACAAATTTTGAAAAATGTTGAAAATAAAGTTCAAAAATTGTTTTGAATTATATGTTTACTTCATAAGATAGAACTGGTGCTTCGTATCAGATCATCGAATTCAATTAAAATTATCGTATTAGAGAAGATCTCATTTAAAAGTTTAAAAGTTCAATTTGGTCCATTTTTCTCAAAATTTTGAAAAGCATTGAAAAATTGATTTAGCATTTCGAAATCGTTTTTCATTTCTACCCCATGAACGGAATTCAAAAAGGAATTTAAAACTGTACTCCGTTAGGAAATCGGTTGAGAATTGAGAGAGCAATTTCACTTGTTACACACACACAAACAATAGAAACAAGCATCCTTATTTATCAGACATTAATAGTAAGATAGATTATTTGCTCAGTAACATTTAAAAGAAACTCCTGATATTGTT
This sequence comes from Hydroisotoma schaefferi, assembly GCA_034682405.1. NCBI lineage: Eukaryota > Metazoa > Arthropoda > Collembola > Entomobryomorpha > Isotomidae > Hydroisotoma > Hydroisotoma schaefferi. The sequence continues at coordinate 3,208 of JAQFZX010000084.1, forward strand.
TACAGTGAAAGGAGTAAGAATACGTTTTTGAGTAAACTCTAGTCAACGCAGCTATAAAGAGAACAGCCTTTTGTCATGCAACCTGCCGCCAATCCTGGTAGCATATTAATTGCCTTAATTAATAAAAATTAACTGGAAACACCTGATGTGACTTTGAAAAATAAACCAAGGCAAGGCCATGTCCAAATACGAAACTCAAGTATAACCTTTGAGTCGCGGATATGCATAAATCAAGCAAGGGCAGGCAGGGTAAGAGGGCATAATCGTTTGGGATGGAATAAGGAAGGGTGATGGTGATATAGACTACTTTTCACAGTTTAGTTAAGAGAAGGTGCACCATGCCTGCCTCTCTAGATCATTTAAAGTTGTCAATAACGAACGATGTAGCAGAAGCTTCACAATTTTCCGGTAATAATATTGCAGTGTTGACTTGAGACAATCGAGTGTTTGAGACTGAAACGCTGCTCACATCCTGCTGCTTTAACAGTAGAAATGGTATCCATAAGAATCGACTTCAGCTATCAAACCATATAAATCTCATCTAGTGGGTGGCTATTCCTTTAGACAATGCTCATATTCCTTTTCTACCCTCACCGCCTGCCATTTACTTATTTACTGCTTGTCAGTGCAGTAGAACTGTGCATCTCGTCGTATTCATAATCAGTTGTTGGAAGCTTACTTTGGTTGGTTCTTATTTTAAAACCCTGCTTCTTCTCTCGCCTATAATAATTTGCTGCGAAAAGTGGTGCTCTATCGTAGAATGTATCATCAAAGGCCTTCATCTTCGTATTTTGGGGCAGGCACCACAGGAAAGCATTATGTTTAACGAAGAAGGAGCCATAACCATAATGATCATCATCACCAGGGATTTTCCTTTAAGAGTCCTTATGCACAAGAGAGCCAGCCTCCACCAGAAATCTTCCTCGCCTCTAGCTTATTCCTGAAAACAACTAAGAATTTATTACTTCATCCTGCATACTCTATCACACAGTCCTCCTAGTGAGTAGCCCCTCTGTAGATGCATAAATTGTTAAACGCAATGCTTTTTTTAAACTATCCAAAAGAATTTCCACTACTGCTACTACTACAACTACTATTACTACTACGACTGATTGTCTATTTATCGCTAAATGATGGTTTCGTCTGGATATAAGTGCACATATAGTCTTCAGTGCAGTGGCCTCTTCAGTTATCGTGGTTTTTTATCCCTGTGTAAACAATTCCGCTTGTTGGCTAGAAATTTGTTGAAAGGCTATATAAATAATTTGTGGCTTTAAGAAATCCTAAAGAATGAAACATAGGAATGTTCAACATGCTGAAATAGGACAATTTAACGTGTTTAAGGCGAGTAGAAGACCATGTTGATGGGTTAGAGAATTAAAGTTACCATTTCATTGCAACTGATTCGAAAGATTTGGTTTAGCTACGCGCAACGTAGAGCGTTGTTTGTTGTGACTTAATTTAACTTATAGAAGTTTTGAGGAGGTCGTTTAAGATTTCTTATAGAAAGAAAAAGCAATAAATTGTAAGACTCATACTCATCATAGGAAACGGAGTAGCCGTATTGTTTTTGATTCAGCAAAATGTGCATATTTTAAATACATTTAACAGCTTGAAATTCAATCGATGAAGACGGTTGCATTTATTTGGTGCAGAACTATAAAAGTATCAAATTCATCGACCTGTTATTGCTATTACCAGACGCTTGCTACTCAGAACCGTGTAAGCATGAGTCGTACATAAAACCTGTTACAAGTCATTTATTATTATTACCATCGCTTTTGTATATGATTTCATCTCACTGAGTATGGTATTATTAAAACCATAACATAAGATGTCAATTAAAAAACCGGCAGTTGACATATGAGACAGTAACATGAAGTAATCCATATCCAAAAAGAAATTTACATATAATAATAATGCTTTATTGTCAAAGGAATCAACGAAGTCAACAACGCTGGTTTACTTCCAAAGAGCCTAAAAATATTGCTATGTGACTATTGAATAGGAGTGTACAGTAATGATCTAAATTAGTAAAGGTTCATGTCGGGATTCGTGTTGTAACCAAATGTTGGTTTAGCATGGTTTTGAAGTTGTTAAAAGAGGAACAGCTCTTAATGTGAACAGATAGTTTATTCCATATTTAAACTAGATTGTACTTAATACTTGATTCATAAAATGAGGTGTAGTGTTTTGCAACTACAAACTTAAGTGCCGATCTAGATAATCTAGTGTTGGCTGAATGGCTAAAAAAGTTCTTCAGGACAACTGGGATTATGTTAGACGTTATAGTTTTTGGAATAACTAAGTTTCTAGCCATTATAGCTAAGTAATACTCATAAAATTCCTGAATTCATAGTATTTTAAAAATTTCTAGAAGCTCGAGGCTCGTGTGGTTGATTGGGTGGGACCACATTTGCAGACATTTATCAATGGTACTCTGTATTTTTGAAAGATTTTTCTGGTTACTACATCCCCAGATTTGAACACCATACTCAACAATGGACCTAATGATAGATTTAAATAAGGTTGGAAATCGCTCTTTGGGATGAAACGTTTAACTCGTAGCAGACAGTAAATTCTGGAGGAAATTTTGGACTGAACATATTGAGTGTGATAGTTAAAGGACATTGTTTCGTCCAGCCAGACCCCTAGATATTTATATATACACACACATATGAATGATTGAATCATTTATTAGAAGAAAGTTGGCTCCTAGATAATAGTCTAATGGGTTTTTTAATCACAATATTTTGGTTTAAGCCAACAAACCACTTAAACCTTAATCCAACAAAACAGTACTTTTTAAATACATAATGCTGATACAAGATCCACCAAGTACGTCCATATAAAATGCACAGCCAGAACACAAGAGAAATGTGATCTTTAAGTCAACGATCTTTTGCTTATCTTCTGCGTTTTAATCTTTTCCATACTACATAGTATGCATGTAAGCTAAAAATTATTGGATGGCCTTTCTTGACAAACATGATATTGGTATTGATGGCAAATACTAACTACTTAAATGCGGTTACGTCGGATCATAAATTATTTTTTCCTTATTAGGCAGACTTAATAGCTGCATGAGGGCCATTTATCTTTCACTGTAATTGACCATCGTCCCTTTAGAACGATCGTATTGATTTCAATGTATCTTTTAACCCCCATCAACCCAGATCAATGCAAGGTAGATATATCGTTTTTATCCTTTAGAGATCGATAAGTTGCCTTCAATCAGTTCTACCTACTTGATGCGTCCATTAAATGATTCTAGACGAGCCTTTTCCACCAGAAAAGAGTGGAGGAGGGCAAAAATCGGCTTCGAACGAAGAAGCATCTTCTACACTGCTAGATGTTACGATTTCAGGGTAGGATTGTTGAAATATCTTGTTTCCACTTTTATTATACCATCATGCATCATGCTGCAATTGTACCTGTACTGTTTCCATGCTATGAAAAACTCAAATGCCGATATGAACACAGGGTTTGTTTTACTCTATATTTCGGCTGAACGAGTGCACTGCATATGCCTGCTCCAAAATCAGCACAGCTTAATTAATGACAAGATGGACAGAAAAAGAGATAAATTGGAAAGAATTTAACTTAATTAGTTAAAGGGTTTACGAAAGTCAAAATAACAAATTTGACAATGTGCACAAATTATTTTTAATGTCAAATGTTAGGTATTGACTCCATTTTTTTCCTTTGATCCCTTCTTGTGCCGAGGTAAGCGAGGTGAAGAAATTGACATTTATTTTGAATTCTTTATTTATTAAATAAAGCACCATAAGTAAATAACTTATTAACCCCTATAAAGTGACCCAACCAATATGTTTCTGAATCAATAAAATATTACTCAAAAATTAAACGCAAAAAATTAACTCTCTAAGCAGGAAGCTTCAGCTCTGCTAGGAACTGGAGAATAACAATTAGTCAATAATATATGGCAACTGGCAATGCCTCCCTTTTCCCTGGAAGCGCAAGCGAATAACATAAAATGTATGGATAAAAGCCCTTGTTTTGTTTCGTCTGGCTGGAGTGTCTGCGTCTGCTGAATCTAAGTAACTAAAAGTGTGCCTACGGTTCGTTGATGCTGATGGTTCAAGTTTAATGAGCACCCTGGGAGAGAATGAGTTCCGTGAGCATTATGGATCCTTGTGCTGTTGCTGGCTGGAACAATACAACGAGGAAAGTAGTCGTCTAGGCAAAAGGTTGTATCATATTTGGGTAATAGAAGAGCCATGAACTAGGGTAAAGATCCGCTTTACTAGACCCATGACGGCTTACGAAACAAAAGGGTTCTTTAAGACGAACATTAAACACAAGGAAATTGAATGAGAGTCTGCTTGTAAAATGTAAAAGATAAATAGATTGAGGAGGAGGGGTGCAGAAGACGGGTATCGTAAACAGAAAATACTCGGATACAGAATGATCATAGTACAGCTAGCACGTTTCATAGCCTGGAAGACGTACTGAGTTTAAAAACGGGCATCTTGCGTAATAGCATCCAACCAGTTAAGCCTTTCTACTAATACCTTTTACTACACACTCACTCACCTAAACTTTAAGATTAACTTAACTACATGCACACGCTCAACGTTAAATTTGCTATACGCCGTCTTCGTTCTTCCTCTCCCTATCTATAAGTGCATTCATGGAAGAAGGAAGGGTAAAGATGAAGTTTAGGGAATGAGGTTCCATAACTATTTCAACGAGCTTTGGTTCTGAGTTCTCGCCAGCTAATCGTTACAAGCAATCAAGATACAAAAGCTATTTAATCGTTTTGACGGTACGGTAACTAAGTTTTCCTTTTTATGAACCGTGTTCACCCAAAAAATAAAGTTAAACATTCCCTACTATCAAACGCAATTATACAAATTTTGTAACAGTAGTAGAATATGCTGACAGGAATCTTATGAAATGAATCTTATCACAGGACGGTAGAAACAATCACAAATGAAAAGTGTAATATATTTTACTGAGTTATTAACTAGCGTATAAACTATTATTAGGACTACCGCAGTAGCGTGGAATAGAATGAAACAGGTTGAAGTGTGTTTTTGACGCTTCGCCAATTATTTTCAGTTTATATCAAAACAGACAGGACAGAGAAGAGCCACTGTGAGGCTAAAATAAAGCACGTTTCCTTCGGTCATGGAGGATTAATTTAAAACAGGAGTGCTTATACTTGATCCAAAAAAGTGTCAAAAAATTACGAAGGGCAGGCTCATCATTCTGTATTCTGGTAATGTAACAGTAGAAGAAAGTCACATTGGGATGGAGTGCTTGATATTGGCATAAGAAGAGTTACATCATGGCTGTACCTATTTAGTAGTATTGCTTGAAATTTGCAGTGTGCTTTAAATCGGACTAAACGACTTCAATTGTCCCTTTTGTCTCCCCTCCATCACTATCCCTCTTCTTAGCCGCCCAAGTCGAAAGTCCAAATTAATATGAGTTCGTTCGTCGTCCCTTCTTCCTGTCCGTGTCATCATCAACCCTTTTCACATGCTGCAGATAGCTTAGGCCTAGGCTTCCTTTGGGAAATCCCTTCCACTTTAGAATGAAATGAAGATTAGAATAACTTGGCCTGGAACGAGCCTCACTACTGCTGTTGGCTTCTGGGCACACTATATGCAACATGAAAAATATTTTAGAATTTTGCTGCGGGTAGCCTCTAACTAAAAGTGGATGGGCTTGCTGTTATGTCCTTAGCCTGGCCTATGTTTGATATCAGTTTTTCCCTCTGACTTCTTGTGACAAGAGAAATGTTGACGAATGGGTTAGGTAAACCGGGAGATCGTCATAGGATTTTCTTGAGTTTGGTTTGGTCCTGAAAGTCTTTCTTGGCTGACTGAGCTGTGAAAGAGAGAGAGAAAGGGAATGAGATGTGGAGGAGATTAGCAGGGATTCAAGTCTTTAGAGAGTTATCATCAAGTTTAGTAGAACCCCATTAAACCCGGTTGCCACTAATAATGCCTCCTTTGTCGTGTCGCCAGGTTTTAAGGGAAGTGTCTCAATGACAACTTGGTATTTAAGCATGCATCATGCACCCAGGAGTAGTGAAGGAGACATTAGTGAGGGATAATGGGTGAGTACAGTTCTTTGGAGGATATGTATGAGGTACGGGTTACCCCCATCCATACTACTGTATGATTATATGCCTATATTACATCCAAACCTTCATGTAATAGTGTAGCCTCATGCAGTACACCAGTATGATAAAGCAGCTAGCTGGAGTCTTGATTTTGAAGAGGATCAATTCATAGAAACTGGAAAGCTATTTTGTCTTCATTACCCTACTTATACAAATCTTTGTGATAGTGATGATGGGAATCAGAACTGAAAGGAGATTCATCGAAATTCAGGATTGTCCTTGGTTCGTTATACCAAGTTTAATGTCTCCCGTCCAAGCACGCTACGGATGATCGTTTGTCACCAACAAAAGAAAACCAATCATGTTTCATATAATTGGATTTGAGCGTTTTAGCTTGGCAGCAACAGCAGTCTTCCTTGAGGGTAAAAGGCGAAGCTCCTAACAAGCTGTAAGACAGAGTAATTTTAGGTATATTACAGTGTGTGCGTACTCGAACCATTATGTAAGCAAGTAAGCATGAGCTAAACACTACCGAACCGATCGCAGACACACATATCATGAAAAGTATACGCTTGTTTGAACCTTTCATCGTTTAAATTCTACCAGCCCTGAGCCATCCTCGGTCTACTACCATCTCAATTAGCTCTCTACTGCACAGCATGTCATGTTGATGTATTGAATGTAAGTGGGGATGTATTAAATAAGAGCTCGCTCCTTACTCCGATGCTGAGTCAGCATTCGAAACAAAACGAGAAGAACCTTTTAATGCGTTATGACTTTAATATTAAAAGCTTTTAGGTAATGGACACAAAAGGATGAAATATTTTTGATTGGCTGAGCCAGTTTCCTTACACTTTCATAACAGAATCTCGGAACTGATCTAAGGAGTGTCAAGCGCTCAGAAACTTCATTCACTGCACCTGTTCATAGCATTTCAATTCTATCATCACTTTTCTGATCCCATGTCTTTCTTAAATTGCTCATCAACCCGCTCAAAAACACTTAAGTTATATATTACGTGCGGTAACAATACGTTGCGTTGCTCCACAACAACCTATAATCTAAAAAAGTTTGAAGGAGCAAGAATGAGGTATGTGTGAGCAGGCTTTTAACAAATCTACATACCTGAAACTGTAGCTGTCTGGTGCAGCATACAATAATAGAATGACTCAAATCTAGCCAAGAAGTACTTCAAGCACTGATAAAGGACATGCATATTACATTTATTTGCATTATGATCATTTTTTATTCTACTGCTCTTCGACCAGACGTATTCCTTTGTCTTGTATTTGTATTCACGAAAATTATTACATGATAAAATAATCTTACCTACTAGCAATGTCTATTCACTCTACCTGTAATCTAGGCAAAATGCAAAGATACCTTTTATGATTGTCTGACAAAAAGCTGATGGGGCTGGTTGACAAGGACTGGATAATAGTTGTTGTCTAGAGTGGGCAGAAATTAGATCTAGGAAATATCCACGGTACAAGATCACGATTAACCCACTCAGCCTATTGTTGCTTGTGAGTTACTACAAGTTAACAAATGGGGCTAGTAGAGAATAACTATAATTAATAGCATTAGGTAGTATTTATTATCGTTACTGCTATCGAGGTTAATAATAAAATTCAAGCTTCACTGCCTGTTAAGTTTTTTCCTCCTCACGCTGTACTTACTAACTAACATGGACAAAAGAAGCAATCAGTGAAGGGTTGGGGTTGTAAGAACCAACATCCAATTCAACCCTTCTAATAACGATTCCCGCAGTTGTAGTAATAATTATTGAACAGCAGTTGCTTTCCTCGCACTGATTTTAATAGAGAGTAGGATACCATGTGGATATACAAGGATTGAAAGCATTAGTTGGCTATTAGAGGGTAAATCGGTAAATGTGAGGTATGTGTAAGCATGTTTTTCTTCCCTCTTTTCTTTCGGCATTACTTTACACTTTACTTGCTCCTTTAGTAGATAATGTATTGTCAAGGGTTTGACGATGATGATGGTGAAAAGAAATAGCTTTGCTGGCGTGTTGGAATAATGCTCTTAAATCGAGTGAGTGAGTGAGCGAGGAAGAAGGCGTTTTTGGATTCCAAGTCACGTTAAGAACTCTTCTTGGTGGAAGGAAGAACCTTCCTTTACCGCTGAAGCTGTTTATTAGAGAGAAGAGGAGCAGGCTTAGTTCAACTGTGTAATCGTTCAAAACCATCCGTCTTTCATTTTACTTGTAAGCGTTTATTATTATTATATGATGATGATTTGATGATGAAATGCTTTGCCCCATAAGTAAACCCGATACATACATTATGATGATGATCATACCAAAGAGGATAGTGGGGGTGATTCATGACGCTGATGAGCATCATCCAGATGATATAATGACAGTTTGGAATACATGTTTTAGTTCACTTCTTTGCTATTCTTTCCAACCGCCCTTCTCTCATTCCATTCGGTTGCTGCTTGATTGCTCATTTTCGTCAAAGAGGGGTGATGGAATAGCCTTATTAAGCCTTGGCCTTTCTTTTCTACTGATAAAACAAGAAATAAATAGCTCGGGCAGACTTCCATCGGTTTTGAGGAAATTAAGACAACCGGGTAGAAGCGAGGCAGGCCGGCAGAGAGTAAGGAATGTATGTGTTTCCTTCTAAATACTATCAGTAATATTACTAACTACTTGTACCACGTTTCTAAGTGTTTTATGTTGTGGGAAATAAGGATACGGATGATGGAATGATGATGTTGTTGATGTCTCCCAAGATGAGGGAGGCTCGGAGCAACATCCAATGATCCACCAAAAAGCACTTCTTTGCCATCCAATTGAGCATCGAACCAAGTCTAGCTTCGCTTGACTTTGCCAAGAAATGAAATAGGAGAAGATAGTCAGTCAGTTATTCGGTCGGTGAGTCTTGACGATCAGTAGAGTAGGACCAAGAACCTGCTTAAGTTATCACATTCTTCAAACCTTCCTCCTGACTACGATAAAATTCCTCCAGCTTAGTTATGAGGATGCTTGGGTACTGAAATAATCTGCGTTCAAGCTCAAGTTCAATAGTTTATTTCAGGGACAACAACATATAAACATGACATATTAAATGATTCACGTTGATCCAAATGATGGGTCGCCTTTAAAAAGATGTAAAAAAAAGTGTTTAAACGGTTCATTATTGCTATTGATCATGATAAGTTCGATCCAGTTTTGCAGTTTATGTATTTCTCCAACTAAAATTATAAAGAGTTTTGACCTGCCTCCCTCCTCTTCATGACTTCCTTCGATCAAGTAATTAGTAGCATAAAAGAAGAGCAAATAATTTTTTTTCCGTTCTGAACCTCCTACTCTAATACTGTGACCATAAATCCATTAAAAATGTTGGTTCGTCCGCTTTTACTTATATTTACTAATAAGTTAGTGGGGAACTATTATGGAGCAGAGTCAGCAAGTACTTAAAAAATCTCTTGTGATGCTCATCTACAACTGCTAACTACACCACTGTTGTTTGAGACTGGGTGGGGATCGAATCTCTACTCGTACACTCGAACCTCTGCATTTTATGCACTTCAATTTTCTGACTTAAGAACTTGCTGGCTCATCAGTCAGTTAGGCCCACCAGTGCCTGCTTGCACTCGATACACCGAAACCCATTTGAAGTTAATAATTCCGCCTGGGATAAAGTAGTATGAAGTGAGCAAGAAGAAGTGCTTCGATACCTACTTTACTTCTCCTTCCTACTCCATTTATGTGCATCACATCAGTAGTCGGCTTATAGAAGTTTATGGTTGGTAATAAGTGGTGTGTTCTGAATGTGAAGTGAGATGCAGGCTCCGTGCGCACTCTTTAATTGCTCAGTAGGGTAGGGCATTATTTCTGTTCAAAACACTTTGTATTTGTGTTTCGTCGCATTAACAGGCAAGTAAGGGTAACTAAAGCCATTTCTCCAGAATGCCTCCTCATACCATTAACTAAGCTAGCTTGTTGGTGGAAGTCGTCGCCGTAACCTAAACCGTTCCTCTGATCGTCTGTCTATCTTTGACAGATTCCCTCCTCACTCAACGCAACATTTCTTGCTACACTAACTGATCAAGGCTTCAGGCAGCTAGAAGTGCAGTGAGACTACGACAACCAATCAAATGTTTTCGAGAAATTATTTCCTATATTACTACGAGACATTCAGTTGCATCGTATTTACTATGCAAGCTAATTAAATCAGTAACCATCGAATAAAGACATTGATGACTAAATTTAATCTCAAAACTTTAGGTAGGAAGTCTCATTATTTTACGTTTATGACTTCGTGGAATCGGACATAAGTTACAGTAGTATATAATAAAAAGGACAAATAGAGAGATAAAAGACTGAATGACTCTATCGAATCCAAAATCCAATACTACTACAGATAAATACTTCGCCGTCCTAAAACAAAGATCTCCTGGAATTTTCTACCGATACCAAATACATAATCTACTTTTGCTTTTTGAATCTCAAGTCCAACTTGATTTCTCCCGTGCCTCGGTCAGCACTGTAGTTAACATATTTATCGCCAACCCAGAGAAACTCATTCCAAGCAAACCAAGTCAAAGGCTCAAAGACCAAGTTTCTTACCAACTTACTTTGTTACTTTTAGCCAACTTGCAGTAACAACAGTTTCTAGTAGCAGCCTTCCTCCAATCAAATAGCTACTTCACTTGAAAGCAGCCAATATAGTAGGTAGTTGGTTGGGTTTGGTCTTACTTATAAAGTAAAAGGCTGCAGTAATGCTTTTAACTGAAGAAGTCAGCAAGAGCAGCACGTTAAGATATCCGAGAGTAGTATGGGTTTGGTATTGAACGCACGCATAACACAAAAACAGCAGGTTAAACACTTCATATGCCCGGAAAGTCAATCCCGGAGAACCAGTGTTCCAGTCGTCGTTGCTGAAGTCTGTCTCCCCTCGGTCGTCTCGATACTGTTCTTCTGTCATCTCCACTAAATACTATTCCTTGCCACTGCTACAGCTACCAACACTTACTAAAAGACGATTTATTCAACACAAGAAGCTTGACTACCTAAAAGAACTTGTTAAAAGGCATCCTTGTACAATACCATTTGATACATTAGATGAGACTTTCGATCGAAGTGGTATTTTACTAGGTACCCCAAAGCATGCATCTGTCATAGTAGTAGTAAGTAGCTAGGTTTAAAAGCTTGCTAAATGTTAGCTAACTTGTTGGCTAGCGGTGGTTGGTTTTGGTACCCTGGAATTGTTGTTGGATTTAATGGAAGTGTTAGATAATGGTTTCAGAATCTATAAAATAAATCCCTTTGTTCTTCCTCGCATCATCGAAAGAAGCCCTCTGATCTGTTGAGTAGTTAAGAGTGAAGTGTAAGTTAGCTAGAAGTAGCCGTGTGTAGATTTGGACGGGATTGCTGTTACTTACTTCTAGGACTTGCTACTTTTAGTTGTGATTCTACTCTCTGGCTGAATGAAAGAGTGGATGGGTAATTAGTGTGATAGGCAATTTACAAAAGGTCTGGAGAGAGAGAGAGACAACAAACGGATTCCACCTACTAACTGTTTCTTTTTTTGGAGAGTGATGTCCCCAGTACCCTGTGGACCTGGTTGTAATACCCATTTACTACTAAACTAAGGATTGGATGGACTTATTTCTGGAGCTGGAACTTTTCCAGGTATTTAATCTTTTACAAGTGATCCTTCTCGATGGTCTATCATGAAGTTTTTCACTTGCCAAGGTGACTCGAATAGAACAAAACGAAATTAGGGTGGTCAAAAATAACATACTTCTGTTAGACCTAATCGACTGTTAGAATGTATTATATTGAATGTATTGAATTGAATGCATTGAATGATAGGACAGGACAATAAAATCACTAAAGTGATTATATGAAACACATAATCTATGAAATATATGAAAGGATGTTGATCACGTACAGAAAATTTTTAGATTATAAAGCGCAATGGTAATACGTAGGTAGGTAGGATAGTTAATGATTTGCCTAGTTTATAGTTTAATTCTTAGGTGATTTTTTTAAGGAATGCAGAGCTGTTGGTTTGGTAGCTGGCCTTTTAGATTCATTTTCATATATTATTAAAATGGTATTATAGAAAATATTTGGATTTGCAAAAGAAACAAATAAAAGACATTTGGGCAACAATTGGTTGTACCTGTGACAGTGTCAGAGATTGAAGGAAAAATATACAGACTGCGGTGAAGGTTATGAATGATAGTGAAAATGATGACTGATAACACAAACATTCTACTAACAAGGACTCTATACGAAAGCGGATTATCCAAGATAGTTTACTGTAAACTGCTTTTATGTGTAATAGAATTTTCGATTCTCAAATTATTGTGCTGCCTTGTATTAACGGCTATGTGTATGCGAATGTTCACAGTGAATTAGAATTAACTTCTACCCGTTCATTGGGACTGTGTCCGTATATATCAAAGGAACAGAACCCTAGGAAGCCGCAAAAATACCTTGCATCCCTTAATTTCCGGTTTCTTTAGCAATTATCCAATTTTCACTCTACATATGCTCAGAGGCAAATAAACATTATTGGACTTATTTGTTGACTAGCCTGACTTCTGCTCACTATTAGCTACATTATTTATTACTTTGCTTTTTTTGGTATGAAGGAAAGGAGCATTGAATCTTTTAATGGACTAAAATGTAACAAGTAACCAGAGTCAAGCTCTCCTTCAGTGCAAAAAGGGTCATTTTATACGACTCCTCTGAATCTGCAGAGAGAAAATTTGATTTGCTAAAGCAGAAGGTGATTAAGGAAAATGACATTATGTTATTGGACTGTGTTGAGTTCATTTGATTCAATGCAACTTTATTACACTATTATTCCAGCCCAATCTAAAAACACGAAGTTACTAAAAAGCCACTCTAGTTCAGTAAGACCAGCTAGGGTAACCTCTACTTTCTTTAGGGCATTTTAGGCAGGTAGATTATCGAAGGGTACACATTTTTCATACTAAGCTCAAATGGAGTTATCGGTCATTTCATTAGGTTTCTGAATCTCTACCTATATTTTTTTTATGTTTGTTTACTATTGTAGCCTGGAAAAGTTGTGTTCCATATTGTAAATCAAGTTAAACTCACTTAACAAAATGTTAACTGAAAAATACGCTATCTGTTAAAACATTTAAATCACAGGCTATGCAATTTTAGCTAATTTGATTATCCAACCTTGGTGTTTCACTGGTCTAGGTTCCTAATCGGTTTTGAATCTTTCACCGCATTTATACATGAATGATGTATGTATTTATGTTTTGCATTGTAATTTGCACTATTAAACATTTCACACCTCTGACGGGAGAGCTGTCCTTTTGTGTCCCTAAGTATGATTTCCTCGCAAGTGAAGTGTGTTGATGGTTTAAAAAACCATTGCAACGGTACCTTAGCCTTGATATTTTTTATGCTCCTGCTCAGTATATTTTATTAAAACCAATTCTAGAGATTCCGGGCGGAAGAGCTTTCATTATTGAGAGATGGCAAATAGGTTATTCATAAAAGAAGTCCCGTGTTAGCGGTTTTACGGTTTAGTCCGTAATATACATACAATAACATCACGTCTATCAATTAAATTGCTATAGTTTTAACATATTATTTGACAGAGATTGGTTTCATATGCGAGCTATAGCGTAGTGAAGTTTAATTCGCCTTGTGAACTCTTGGGAAAGTTGTTTGTGTGAGTGTGAGTGAGCCATTCAATAATGCATGGACTTATTCTTGGCTCGCCATTTACGTCTGAGTTAGTTCATTTGGGCTGTTAGTTGGCTGATCCTATGTTGGTGGTTTCATCGACAAGTCTAAGTTAAGTGTAAGTTGACTTTGGAATACGCTCCAGTTTAGCTGACTTGACAGTGGCTGAATGAATCGGTGGATGATGATAGTGTGGATATAATTTCTTCTCGAATACAAGCCCGAATTTTCTACTAGTCGAACGGCGGCTCACTGCTCTACAGACGAGTTGCAAAATGTTTCATTATCCATTAACACGAAACTGTAGCAATTCTTCTGCCAAAAAATTTCCTCACTGTCTGCCTCGGTAATTGATTTGAAATACAGGATTGAAGCATCTTTCTTTACTCATTTTGAATGGCTTCTTCTTCATATCTAACTGTCTTTACCTCGTTATAGCCTTGGGATCGGTTGGTTGGTTACTAGTCTTCTAGAGAAGTTCAAAGTTAAACTTAAGAGGTTTAGGCTTTCATGCATAGTTTGTCTTGATGTTACGGTATTACTTGTTGTAGATACGAAGATAGAGAATGTGTGCAGAGGGTTGGGTGCTGAGACAGATGGAAAGAGAGAAGTGCTTACTTGGCGTAAGAGGAACAATCAATTTTCTGCATGGTGGCCAACTAATGTTGTCATCATTTGATTTTTCTTTTCCTAATGAGATACTGTACATTTGGAATGTTAGAAAAATTAATTATGTCAGTAAACGGTTGCATTTGTCCTATTTGTAATTATTTCTTACGGTTTAAAAACGGGACTTTCTGTTACATCTTTCACCCTTTTTTAACGAGTTATTTAGGTCTAACTTGCGAGGGACCCTTTAGAAACAATAAATCTCATCCAGTAAGCATAATTATATTGTTTTATGGAATGGAAATTGTAACTTCGTCGTTTATGTATGACTATTGGAGGAGAGTGTCACTTGTGGAAGACCAATTTAGTCAATTGAACAGGCAAGACACTTTAATAAAGACAAATATCAATAATTATTTTAATCCTGGAAAATGAAAATAATTAAGCTTCGACATTTAACCTTTCCAAACTATATTTTTAGAATTTTTCCCCGTCTGTCTCAGCTTTTTTCATGGATTAGTTTTATTTGTTTTCTTGTTTTCTTTCAAGCAGGGATTATATCTTTTAAAGACTACATATTTCAATAAACGATGACAAGATAGTACTGTGCAGTCGTCTAACTAAACTAACTATTAAAAAACCAATTGAGTTTAGTGACCAAAATCTAAATAGGACCTTTCTTCCCTAACCAACTCTCAGGTGAAATATTAATATAAAAATTACCCTAGCCAAAATGTACACAACAAATCTTACAATAAGAATTTCTTTTGATCCATCCTCAACACAGCCAAAGCAAACCTTTATCTTCCAAAACAACGTCATACACATAGTGAATGCGTCCATTGATCACAAACGAAGATCAAAGTGAACGTAAAATGTATCTTTTTACATTATTTATTTTTGTGTTTTATTCAACGAGGCAGCTGCAGCCTTAGACTTGAGTTGTTTGTTTGTGTGTAAAGATAAAGTCTACAGTAAAGGTGAAAGTGTTTTGCGAAATCTCTTTGTATAAGAGATAGCAGTAAGTGATTGTGAGTAATATTATAATCGATTATAAGGTATGTATGCAAGTATGCATCATTTCACATCAGAACCAATTTGTGCTGACATAGTGGAGAAAAGTCATGGTCGAACAGATTCTTCTAAGCTAAAGTTACTCTTTTATTCTTGTACTTAGTTAGATAAATACTTGGGACCAACTAGCTTGCAATGGTTTATTGTGTACCCTCACGATTTTAACTAAAGTCTCGTCTAACTTTCCTGTCTAGGCACAGGCTAGTAAAACTTCAGACTTCCCATAGTTCTTATTCACCCAACAAGGCTCAGTTCATTTATATTGGCTTGAGAATTTGAGTATTAACGTTAGGGTGAAGGAATGAAAACCTGTGCGCAGCTCACGTTTGTTTTCACCGAAACTCCTTTCCAGTTATTGGCTTTAACATTTAGAAGACAGTCAAGGTTTCTCAACCTTCCCTTTCTATATCAATGAACAATCCATTTTATCTATACTCAGCCATACTGCTCTACCAACCAAGACCCTTAATAACTCCATTCGATTTCCTGCAAAGCTCCTATCTTTAGCGCGTCTCGCTTTCTCCATTGTAGACAGTACTCTCTCGGCTGATTGAATTCACATTTAGAATAACTTCACAAGTATTAAAAAAGACAAGACAAAGTATCCACACTTTAAAAACTCTTAATTAGCAAATTATTGGTACGTACTGTTGACCTGCTATTTCAGCGAAGCGAATTTCAGTCGTTCTTCTGGGATTTAGGGAAAAGTTGACGAATGAGGCATTAATGCACCTAAAATGCTAAAAGTGGGGGACATTGTATTTCACAACATTAAGCTTAGGTAGACGATGGTTAGGTTGCGTGGATTGGTTTCTCGGGTCGGCTTCATCTCGTTTGTTTCCCCCTTATGACAGTCACAATTCTCCTTCTCATTTAATATCTTTGACAGACAATCTAGAATATGGGAGGGTATTAACGTTCTACATCAAAATACATAGTAGACTGTCAACTGTCTGCGAAAAATTTAGAGGGGAGTTTTTCCGACTGGTTTCTGACTGAATCAGATCATCTCTCTTTGTAATGTCCATTGTGTTAAGCCTTAAGTTCACAGTAAGTATTAGGGAGAAAATATGGAGTGCTGGTTGCAAAGGGAGACTTGATGAGCTCCGTTGTCTATCAAATTGGACACCACCACGAATGAATGAGCAGACTAGTGTTTTTCTCTGCTAGAAGTGTGATAGAAAACATTTCATGTGCTTGGACGGTATTCCATAAGTATATTATTATCATCTTTTTAATCGAAGAAGGATTGTTTAGGTTCAGATGTAAAGTTGCGATGAGGGAATCGATCAATTACTTTGACGAGGGATACAATATATCATACTGAATATTATTATCAAACTACTATTAATCTTTTTCTGTAAATGCTCTCTCCAAGAGAAAAATGTAATTGTTTTATATCGGGTGTACCATGTACCACCAATGACTACCATTTTGAGTCTTCATTACTTCATGGCTTCTAACTCGATTTTGATGATACATACTATGGATCAGTAAATGCAGTGAACCAACTTGAAAACATGTTTAATAGTACGCAGCTTCATATATCCCGGTTTATATACAATTCTTTTTTTTGTTCAAGGATTAGAACTAATGTTAACTTTTAAACTTTAATTTAGTTCAAAGTCTGTCTCCAGAAATTTTTATGATCACGATCATGCTTTTTTCCCATACAAAGTGGTGACTTAACATAAATTTAATGGTGGTGATTGAATGCTTCGTTCGTATAGAATTGTCGAATTTCTTTGCTTATGTAAGTCGAGAAATGGCAACCAAAGTAAGGACTTCCATGAAGTCACATTCTGGAACAATGAGTCCGTATGCATATTGGAAAAATGTCTTAAAGTTGGAACGTTTGCCTTTTAATAAGTAGTACATTGTGAAAGTTCCTAAGTTCTCGACGCAGAAATTTAACCATGACTCTGATTTTTTAGCAAAATAATAAAATTTCTTCAAACCGCTATGACACTAAGTTTGATTATTTCACAATTGTTGACCCTTATAACCTATAGTTTACTGGTGTATACATCAGCAAAACCCAATATAAATTTATGAATATATGAAGAATCAAACGGGTAAAGTCATTGGTAGGACACCCGATAGAAGGGAGGATAAATTTACCAATACTCGAATCATTTACTCGTTTAAATGGGTAGAGTGCTGTACACGTCGCGATAATGAGACGAGACCAACAGTACAGAAATGTATAGAAAAAACGAGCATGACTAAACGAATTTAGTTTGGCTACTACTGAATGGTGGAAGCGAAGTAGGGGTTGTCAACGAGAGCTCTCTCATCTGCAGTAGTTCGTGTTTTATTGCTAAGGTTTGCTTTTTATTCTCTTCGCTTTTAGGCAACATCATTTTAGAAATGCTTTTAGTCTTTTCGCTTACTGGTAGCTAGATTAGACATTAGATCAGTAACGGAGTCCAGCGGATTTAAATTCGATGCGAAGCGTGGCCTATTTATTAGAACCAGTCATTCAGAATTCAGAAGGTTGAAGTGAAAGTAGTTACTTTACGTCTGTACAATGTTTATAAAAGGGCGTCAGTCTAGGCTAGGGCACATCTCAAACCATCCTCCTTACATTAAAAGGTTTTAATAGTTTAGGGTAAAAATGATTGATGTAGATGCAAAAAGGAAGTCAGTGTCTGTTTTTTAGTCAAGTCCTGATCTCAATCTGAACCCTATCTATTGGAAAGTAAGAATACTATGAATTAATAATTCGAAGTGAAGAAAATATTGATTGACTGGACTCGATGATGAATTATAAAATCTCTGAGAGTTTAATCGGAAAGGAAGATGATATGACTTTGAAAGTGACGGAATTATTAGAACTTCGATTACAATGACATACCTATGAAAGTAAAAAATAGTGTGAAAGAGTTGGCGAGCACACAGAGACACATATGTGTATTTAATTACATGAAAAAATCACAGACACAGGCTGAGTTAGAACGGGTAGGATAAAACTAGCAACTAACCATGTGCATGATTAGTAAATGTAAAAAGGAAAGATGCATTTAAAGTTCTATGGCTCCGAGAAATGTTTTGTACGTGTTTGTTGGTTGGTTGGTAATGGAAAAGTTGCAAAGGAAATGTTCAATATGACTATTGGTGGTGGAAAAGAAAGTGTCATGTGATTATTCTATTCCAGAGATGGTGAAGCCGAGTGGACGAAGAAACGGAAAAGATTTCACTGGTTTGAACATTGAGCTTCGTTCAGTTAGTGTAAAGTAAGGCGAGGAGGTATTTTTCCAATAAGGATCTGTGGACAGGTTATTGGAGTCTAGCACTGGGCACAACCTTATAGAATATATGTATAGAGTTATGATGGAATTGACCCTAAGTTGTGTTTTATATCTCAGAGATTTGTGTGCAAGGAGAAAGAAACATTTCGGGCACTTTCTTCGCTTTTAGGAATGGGACTCCAAGCTTTCTTTAACATATCCATCTTGATCACTATGACATATTGGGAAATAAAAGAAACAATATAATGCTGTAACGTCAGTCTGTTTCCTCAATTTTCTAAGAGTAAAAGTTATGCTGGTAAAGCTGTAAATATCTATCTAGGCAGCCAAGTAGTAGCATCGGTTGTGATATTTTGTACCACAAAAGACTAGTTCTTCTCGTGACGCGTTTTGGTAGAATGATGAGATGATCCATTGGGAATTTTGTATATGAAATGTAAGCATTTCATTCAACTTCACTTGAGTCAGCTAGTCCTCCTCCCCGAATCGTTTGGCTTGGACTCATCTCACAGGCATCTGTTCCTTCTAAGTGTCTTCCATAATATAAAACGAAATATGAGGAAAAAGTTGCCCACGTCTCCATTACTTGATCATATGAGTTGGTCTTCAACTCCAATCGAATCGAAGGCCAAAAATATCTCCCTATTGTACTGTAAATTCGTCACAGTCGTACTTGTTTCGGATGGTGGATGCTGACAGTATGTATGGGTGATCCTAAAAGGCAGAATGGCTCAATTTCGATCCAAGTTCCATATTATTAATATACTAGAACATGCAGTCAAAGGGAATACTATTCTTTGCTACTGCAGTTTTTTATTCTGTTTGGACAACACTTCACATCGATTTCTGTTCTGTTACTATGCGATCGTAAGTTGTCATTTTTGAAAGGGTACACATGCCACGCTAAGTTTTATCGGATCGGTAGATTATGCAAGGGAATAATTTAACGGGAATAAGCTGACGGGAAAGGGTAGACAGTGAACAAAGCTACCTGTGATCAAGTCAAGATAAGATCATTGTCCTAAGACGGCCCTCATTATTGTTATGATTGATTAAAATATATAATCCTTCTGTACGCTTCTTAGTTTGATCCTCTCTGCCAACATCAAATGCACAAGTTGATGTCTTTCAAACCCTTCGTTATGAAAGTTCACGGTTGGCAAGAAGTTCTGAGATGGCCTGATGGATGTATTTGATCCTTCCATAAAATTGTCCACTCTAAGGAACGGTTCTGTTAAGTTCTACCCCGTTTCTGTATCCGGTTTACCATCTAAATCATTGACTGCATTTATATTAATCCACTTTTACTAAACAAGAGCGTCAGCGTTTTTTTTGGCCGAGGTAATCTTTTGAACTGGTAAATAGAAATTGACAAAATTGTTATTGAATTGTAGACAATTTACCAAGGTAGGATAAAATCAAATGAAAACAAAACAACTGAAACCAAATCACTGATAAAATATGAAAAACTGATCATTCCATACTGAACATGCGCTAAGTTATCCTTTTACATTACTATGGCCCGTATTAATAATAGCCACTTTCGAGGTTTTGAGGGTGATTGTGAGTGACCATTCAGCGAAAGCGCCGATTATTAATACTTTATAGTAATATTATAGAATACTGCACGCAATAGGAAGGTATACAAGTGTTGTGCAGATTTCCACATATACATAGTAGAAACGTATGCACATGTTACGGGCATCAGTTGTAAAAATGTACCTGTACTAATTTTCGATATAGATTTCAACATAGGAGCCTATAAAAATATTCTATACACATTTCAACATGCAGAAACAATTCATTGGAAAGATTATAAATAGTTGTGCAATTCAAATTAACGCATTGCGGTTCGCTGAAGGATTATAAGCCGTTTTTATTTATTTCTTCGAAGCCCAAATTGCAGAGAAAAACGACGGCCTAACCGGTGTTTTTCTCGGCCAGAAACTTTACGACGTCCTCATGCAAAACGCCTAGAAGAGATATTTTTTTAATTTCCATATGTCATACAGTTTACTGAGAGGAATTAGAAAATCAAGCTACTTTTCTGCAGTAAATTCAGCGAATAGGTCAAAAGGCCAAAAAATATATCGTAAGCGGTGAAAATCTCGGCCTAACCGATGATTTTCTCGGCTCCAGAGGCTGATTTTGGACAAAATAGGTTGGCCGAAGAAAAAGCCGTTTAGGCCGTCGTTTTTCACGTTTAGGCCGAAAAAACTCCGGTTAGGCCGGCGTTTTCTCTGCTCCAGAGCCGAGATTTTTACCGGTTAGGCGGAGGATTTGCGGGTATAGGCCCCTACCGACTGGTACAGTCCTTAATTACATTTTGCTGCTTTAATCTCTGATTTGACTCTCATCGAACACAGGACATACGAAATAATATGTGTTGTAGATTTCGATTTGAAGTCACAATCTTATATTACAAGAAAGCATTATATTAATACACGCATTATGCAACCACAATAAGGTCAGGTGTTTAAAATGATCAACTATTTTTTGGTTCATGATTTTATTTATAGTATTCATGCAGCTACAGAGCTGATTGATTACACTTTTTTACTTAAAGGACGTAATCTGGTTAGTCTACCTAGTATCAGTATTAATTTGCTGTACATGAGTAATTGGCTTAATCAACCGCACTTGGAAGGAACTTGCAAACTTTTGTAAGTAAATGAAACATAAGGCGTCAATAGATTGCAAATATTATTATATCACATCGTGCTAATGGTTTTGTGTCATAATTTGCCGAATTCAAGTTAATTGAGCAGCGTGCTACTTGGCTGAATATATATCTGAGTCATATATTGATGTAGTTTTGATCTTTGTACAATTGCGATTTCAACTGGATTAAATGTCCAAGCAGTACATGTGCTATGTACGGAGAACGCAAACGCTACAAACTTGAGGTATGGTCAATGGCGGTATGCTTACTTACAGTTCGTAGATAATGGTCATGCAGCTAATAAGGTAGACTGAAGGGATGACTGATGATTCTTCATATTTAAAAGCCTCCATTCCATCCATCCTTCTCTGCTATCGAGCTTAGGGTGCAATAAAAGCATTTAATAACAAATGAGCCGATCCCAAGCTGAGAGACAGATATTAATTAATTGCTGGAGTGAGAATACCTGCCTAACTATGCTCTCGTACTCCCTGTTGTATTCAAACTTGATTATCTGAAAGATGTTCTATAGGGTGTTTCCCTGCTCTAGTGAGTTAAGCAATGGTTAAACTGCACTTTACTTCATGGAGCTCTGCTATGAACGTATGTTCTGTGTAGTTGCTTGGTTCGTTCGTTTGTAGATAGTAATTACGGACTTGTACTGTACTACTGTGTCGTCCTCGTAGGCCCAGTTACTGAAGGGTTAACTGGAAATGATGTTGTGAATCTGTCAGATGTTTCTTTTCCTGTCAATAAGAGAAAAGAACAAATAGAGGGGTACCTATCTATCTCAATGGAATTTTATGGATAATCTCAGCAGCTTCGGTTTGTATTAGGTATTTCTAGTTCTACAAAAACCTGAATTTTTATGAAGTATCGCTAAAATATATGCTTTCGTACGGATGTACGATTGTCATAATTATGAGCGCCTTATCAGAGATGTTCAACAGAGCCTTAATATCCGTTTACCGATTGTTCGTTTAGAATTTTACCTTCAGAAGAAGATTTAATTATTCATAGAATAGATAGGGGTTTCCAGCTTCACCCTACACTTAGGTATCAAACAGTTTATAGTACCCGGTAAGGTGCTTGATTTCATAGCTGCATTAAGTATGACTTCATACAGCTATCCATTTGACTTTTAATTTCTGTTAAGTCCATACGACTTCACACTTCCTTACGACATCCTTTACACATGCATATTCTTTAAATCAAAACATGTAAAGTAAAAATAATTTTCCTCCAATAACACAAGGAAAGGCTTATAGACGCTGACATCAGGCCGTTACCACACCATATTTATGATTCAAGTAAGACAATTCAAGGGTCTGCTTCTACTAGCATATGGATTGAAGTGTTGATCCCATGTACATTGCAGGTGGTTTACGTTGCACAAGACACTGTGCTCCAATACTAAACCGTTAGATTACTACAAAATGTATTTCATTCACACAATACTCGCCATCACATGATGCCCAAGCTGATTGTTGTCCTAATGTATTTAAAAAACATGGAATACTTTTTTCGTTGTAGTTTTATGCATTACACGACGCCACGGTTCAACGGTGACCTACTTTACGAAACCTTGAACATTTACCTTAAAATTGACAGGGCCCTTTGAATCTTAAATGGAAAAGATATTGACGCGTACCTTTATTAACTCTTCGCCTTTCACACTTAATTAGCTCTGGTTATCTAAAGGACGCATGCTATGTGGCGGCACGGAACCGTTATCGCCGTGTTGATGGTATTCAGTTCAGTAGATGATATTAAGGGGGTTGTAGGTCAAATTATCGAAAATGAAAAGTTCGAACGCCTAAAGTTCGAATTTTTTTCTTTTCGAGCCTTTATATCGAAAAAAAAGTTAGGTCGAAAGCCTTCATTTCGAAATAGTACAAATTTTGCTTTTATATAATGCTACGAGCAGCACTGGCAACTGGTGGAGGTTCGCTTTTAGGAACATGTCGGGAGGATTAAACTCTGAACACTTAAAAATAACCTTAAAAAAGACCCTTTTCTATTAAATGACATCCCAGGAAAGTAAAGGATTGTAATTTTACGACAATAACTGCGGCATGTTACAGGTATAATTCTAGTTTAAAATTAATCTTAAGAAACCTGAATCAAAGCTTCTTTGCAGACTCTAGCGCTATGTAAAGTCTTTTCTATACACGGGATGTTCATGGGTCAGTAGATACCATTTGTATACGCTTTAATTACGGGGAAAAAGAAGACGCACTTTCAAGAAGTGCTAATCACCGTTGTTTCGATGACCAAAAGAGTTATCCAGCCTACTTTTATTATTTCAGACATGGAGCTAGGAGCAATAGCTAGAGCGTTTACTGCTCCTGTTACTGACGCACATGCTTGTCTATTTCATTTTAGGATTCGCACATAATAAATCCGAAAAGTTAGTTTTCGAGAGCAAAACTTCGAACAACATTTTTTTAAACTTCAGAACATCGAACTTATGGCTTTTGATCTAGAAAATTCAATAATTCGACCGACCACCATTAAAAGGGCTATTACGATGCTTCAATCCGATGATGTCGCTGTGAGTGTGAACAGCTCCAGGTTAATAAATTAATTCGATACGATACTTGTTTAAATCTGTCTTAAAAAAAGGAAAATATGAAATATCTCTCTGCATTCCTCGTAATACGTTAATGAAATTGCAGCATTGTTAATGCTATTCGATGATGAAATTTAAAAAATATAAAAACCAACTTAACTATTTTTCCAGAATATCACATTACTGCGTTATAAATGTACTATCGCATGCACCGAGCGAACTAATGTAGCCTTGCACTCAAACCCAAACAGTAATAAGTTTCAAGCCAGGTAACCAGGTTTAATTGAGAGTGAAGATAACATGATTATTGGCTTTCTTTCTTCATTATCACAATGTCAGTTCCTTGTTATGCATTACTTAATTTATGTAAGATTAAATTTTAATTTAGCTTGTTGTCCTACAGCTAATTGGCAATTTATCTTTACGAAGTAGACGATCTAAATTATGCTCAAACTGATATCGTAATTAAGTATTGGTAAATATCCTTGTTTTAACTTAACTTGTTTATAATCTTTTCTATTCCAGGAGCTTCTTATCAGACTGAAGGACGAAAAATCCACTTACGCACGTAATACAGTGGAAAACCTCGTACTCTTACTTCTAACAGTGAAGCTTTGCTTTTTTCGACTTCAAGTCAGTTAATTGTAGACTCTTGACTATAAAGGTTTTGAGCAGTACTGAATTAATTTACACCATGAAATTTTACTGCCTTTAAAAAGCTCCCTACTACCCCAGTGAAATGATAAACCTATTTCTGAAATGGGACGTCCTATTATGAAAGAGGAATATGTAATTAAAACGGAAGCAAGCCCATCGGGGGAATATATTCAAGCTATGAGTAACTCATAGAATTATTTAACATCTCACTAGTTCTAACTGCATAAAACACTAGAAAATATTAAACTGAAAACATTATTGGTAACATAAAAGTTTACACTAGCCAAGCCACTATTCAATTCAGTATAGAATCTTTTTTCTTCCATATTATGCATAGTGAATCCTTTGTAAGCTTGTAATTCAAAGCTCTTTTGTAACAGGAATATAGCATATTATATATAAGGCTAATTGAGCCTAACTCACGTTTTTTAGCAACGAAGGGTGAAATCAGTTTAACTTTTAGAAGTTGTTTGAGTGAGGTTAGTCAGTGGTGATCTTCACTTGAAGTAAAATTCGTTCCCACATTGATAAAGTGTCAATGGAGGGGCTGACTTCTTCAGATGACCATTTCCCTTCTCAACGCCATCATCCCCAAAAGAGTCGAAAAACGCCAAGTCCGCCAGTTTCAATGACTAATGGCATATCGTCACCTTCTGAGTGTAGTGATATGTCTACCACGGACTTAAATAACAGTCCCTTTGACACGTCCAAAGGGCCTCTAAGTCCCAGTCCCGTCTTAGGAGGAACTTGGCACTCTCATCAATATTCAAAACCTGTGAGCAAGCCAACCCCATTTGCTATCAAAGACATTCTTGGATTAAGTAAAGTGGAAGCTTCCGATTTAACGACGGAGGATACGGATATCAAACATGAAAAGGAAGAAACTCCACTTATGAAATCTCAACTCGAAGATTCTCCACTTATGGAACCTGTACATATAGAATCTCGACTTTTGGATGCTCGACTATTAGAATCTCAACTTACAGGGGCAGACTTGTCAATGGGTTCTCAATTGATAGATTCGTCTTCTTCAGCCTCAACGACTCCAAGCCCTGAACCGCTGGCATTACTTGCAGAGCAGGCAGACGAACCTCTCAATCTCACCGTTGTCAAGCGGAAGAGTCCCGAACCCATCGTTGCAATTAAAGGCATATCCAAAGAAACCAATAATAATCGACTGACTAATGGAAACGGAAACTACTTCTCCGCATCCAGGGGCAATTCCCCAACTGCTGCTCTTTTACCAAATAATGTTATCATTCCCAAGGTCAAACCTCCTAAAATACCATCTTTATTAAACGCAAAAAATCGGACTAAAAGTACTAAAGGTAAGACAAATTAACTTGCAGCTATAATAATCTTTGCACTCACTCAACTGTTCTATTTGTCTATGTACCGTATATACTCGAATAGTGTCCTACCCGCAATAGGCCCCCTCTCGAATAGTATCTCCCCTTAATTACCATTAAAAACCTGATAAGTCCCATCTAATTTTATGTTAAATTTGACCCCCAAAAACCTAAAAAATTAATTAGTGTCCCGGGACGCTGTTCGAGTATATATGGTAATACATGTGTGTCGTCAAAGTAAACATTCATAAAATGAAATCCATTCAAATTGAAGGCATCCAGAGAAAGTTTTATAAGTAAACAGTTTTTTCTGCGATTCTCGGCCAGTACAATTGCGTTAATTTTGAAAAGTTGGCTAGATTTGTTTTAAGGACAGAGAATTATAGGTTACAGACCGTCATCTTTATTAGCCGTGTTAGAGACGTACACATTAAATTAGTAAACTAAGCTAGCTACCAATTTAAATTTTGTAATTGTTAAACCTCACTGAACTAACTAAACTCCAACCAGGGCACTCCCAGTCCCATGTTGTAAAAGTTGACGTTGACAGATGTGATGTTCTTTAAACGAGAAAATGTTGGATTCTTGCCAAAAGCGTTAAGTATGCATTAAGTTTATCGCCGATAGTGGAATTTCTAATAGCCCATTAAAATTGATCAGTTGTAGTTTGGCTGAGTAGAAAATTGTCGTCTGACATATTTGCTTGCTAAGTAGCAGCTGTCATCTCGAGTGATAGAATAATATTTTAAATTTAGGAGAATGTGGAAGATGAAATCTTGGTTTGTTTCCTTATGATAAACTATTTCCATTTGAAACGCCTCTTTATTGATTACTTTAATTCGGGTTTCGACAGGTTGTGGAGCGATTAATCTCAAAACTGGGAGTAAAAGGAAAGCCAAAGAAAGTCCATTTACTCCTAACCCCAAGTTCTTGGCAATTGACACAAGCAATAGGTCCGAGAGTGGGGGATTGTCTTCACCCGGACTAGAGAACGGGGCCTCGTCGGACAGCAAAAAGAGGAAAAAGGCCAGGACTACTTTCACTGGAAAACAAATCTACGAACTAGAACGACAGTTTGAAATCAAGAAATATCTTTCAAGCAGTGAGCGTTCTGGAATGGCTCGTCTTCTCAACGTTACCGAAACTCAAGTAAGTGTAACCCAGCCAGATTTTATTTACTTTAAGTTCAAGGTCCGATTATTTTAAATTCATAAAACATTTACGTCTAAATTTATGGCTCATGATGAATAATTTCATTAGGCGCTCACGTAGATCGAAATTCTATATTTTAACATATGATAATTAGTATTGTCAAATATAAGATTATTGCACACTTTAACTTCTCTTAAGCCAATAGTCGGCAATGCAATGGTAAAATTTAGATTTAAAACTTTCCTGAACGTCTCTATGCGCGTTGGAAAAGAGAACGTCAAAGTAAAAGCTTTTAGTAAGGAGTCTTAACATTGAATTAGAAATAAATGTCTAGAATTGATGTCTGATATGAAGTGATTTTATTCGCCTGGGTCAATACTATATGCAGTAAAAGAACGTTGCTCTGTCTTTAGTACTGACAAGCTCAGTCTCAACTTCTAAAGTGAGTTTAACTTGTGCTTTGTGCAAGTTCTTTGAGACAGAACAAGGGTTGACTCAGTTAGCCCTAGACCAAGGTGTTTTTATCACCGTCAACCTCTTTAGCAGAAGTGGAGAGCGAGAATTACTGACTGTATTGTAAAAACTGTAAGCCTTCAACTTGAGCCCGCATCCGGAGGTTCATGTTAGTAACGACTGGCTGGAGAAAAGAAAATAGTTACATGACACAAACCCATTTAAGTAACAGACTCAAGCAAGTCTTGCAAAGAATGTATTGATATACGTCCTGATTTTTCCTTCACATTTTTCTCTCGTTGTTTTCTCTCCAAAGTGGGCTTAATGCTCTCTAAAACTACAACGCGGCGACACTCACTTTCTATCGTGGTCATGTACTAGCCATACCTCACTATGTCAACTATTTTGGCTTTCGTCTTCGTCTATTCTTTGTACAAAACCCTGGCCAAGGCTCAATGCAATCCACCATGATGCACAATACAGTCTTGGTGTATTATACACTACTACTGACGCTTGTTATCTTGAACCAATTTGTCACGAACGAAACTCCACTGTCATCGAGAGTTTTACAAAGTTTCTAGCCAACCAACCCAAGTTTTACGACGCGTTCTGCAGTTTGATTCAACTCCTGTTCTAAATCTACTCTTTTCGGTCCTGCCTTTATAAGTATATCATTAGACTCAAGTTGGTTAGGTGGACTTGCTGTTGCAGCTATTAACATTTGGTCTAGTACCATTATGCCTTTCCATCCACAGTTTTCGGAAGCCAGGGTTTATTGTTTGGTACAATGTTCACAATATAACTACATCACCATTTAGCTATAATATAAGCCAGCCTCTTGATCGTTTACTTGTTTCACTGTACGAAGGTTGAACAATTTTACGTCCTTAATGGGGCATCGCATTCGGTAAAAATTTTTATTTGATTTATTTATTTAGATGTATAGATTCATACTTTGTTCTCCAAACGTTTTAAATTTAAGATAAGAGCCAACCCCACCGGAAATCGAAAATATTTTACCTTACAAGAATAAATATCAATACGTTTTCATTTAACTTTCTATCACTCAACGTAAAATTGATGCATCTAATTGTATTGTAAGATATTAAGGAATAAGGACAGTAAATGCATATCTTAGGAAGACTGCAAGATTAAAGGCTCAATTAATGTCATCATGTACAATACAAGCTTTTTTGACATCACATAATGACTCCCAATAGGGAAAAAGTAAGAAATGGTAGTATCGAGTTCTTATCAAATTTACTTGCAAAATATCAAAGTTAGCTCCGAAGCAAAACATTCTTTTTTTGGCTATTTCATTTTTCCAGCATGAGTAAAGTAAGTATTGATGATGTTGCTTTTGTAATATGTGTAATAGAAAGGATAAGAGAAAGTACTAAGATGCTAAAGCAAACTGTGAAAATATTTTGTTTTATTTTGAAAATGTGTTGAATTTTGAAAATTTCTGACCGGTGGAGTTGGGTTTGACCTCTACAAATCACTGGGTGGTCAGATCGGGCTAATTTACAAACGTTACCTCAGAAAGCGTTACCCACTATACAAAATTTTAGCCCGGTGGTATCCTTAATTTTAGAGTTATCGAGGTGTACACATACACCAACTGCGTGGTCATATAAGCCCAATTTACTGGGCTAATAAGCCAAAAAAGTTGTCACTTAGAACTTTTCGGGAAGAAATGTTTTCCCTTTTCCGAAGAATTTTGGGCTCCCCTGTATAGTTGATAGTGGCAAAGAGTAGCTCAAATGACACGGGCTCTTGGCAACCATTTGCGCATCATGTCATCTGTCTGCTGCTTTTAAATGTACATTCTTGCCATCAAGCAGTGGCACTTACTACATTTCTCCATATAAAAGATCATCTAAGGACATCCTCAGTCACATCCTCTGTGTCCTCCTGTCCCCGTGAGATCTACCTAGAGAATTCCCTCCCTTCCGTCTTTCTCATGTCTCTCATGGCTTTTTGGTTTTACATGCTCTGATGAATAATTGCCTCAAAATCCAGAATCCAGAAAGATCCTCTTCTAATGTAGGATGATATGTATTTTACGAACCACAGCATATAGTATCCATCATCTTCGGTCATTCAAAGCCTCAAATACCGGCATGCTATGCCTATCTTTTAATAATTATCAATCCACGCGCAAAGTAATTTCTCTTGGATGATTCTAACCTTGTTCAAATTGGTCTTCTCGATGAACTCTTTCGAGCATTAAATATCATCTCACTAATTGTCACTCTCGGCGTCTGTTAACTCCCTTTAGCCTTCTTCTCTAACTTTAACCTTTCTTGGTAGGAACTATGGTTAATCTAATTCCATCCTTACTTCTTTGTGATCTTTATCAGCCATTCTGGAATTGGCAAATAATTAAACTTTTCTTACTTACCTCTTCAATAATCAGTTTATCTAAATAATGCATGCATGTCGTGACCAACATAGTTTGTGTAGCTAGATAAGTATTGAGGATTGTGATTTCCATAAGTTCAAGTTAGGATTGAAAAGTTAAAAGGCTGCTTAGATGTTTTTTGTAACCTTTTTCAACTACATAGCAATACTAGTAAGAAAAATGCATTCAAAATATTTTAAATAAAAAACTGAAATGTTAAGGATGAGCTAAGAGAACTATATAATTTTAAAAATTTAGTTGGTGTGCAATTAAATGGCTAAATGTAAAATAAAACAAAAAAACTAACCTTATAATCCTTTGTACAATTTAAATGAAATGCAAATAATTATGAAGGTAAACCAGCGTTCAGTTTCTCGGTACTTGTAAGTAAATATAAACCAACAGAATTTTGGGAGTGTAGAGTGAGTTGGAGTATTAAGACCTCCAATACTCACAGGTAAAACACATCAAAGGGCGAACGTCTTTTTTTTGGTTCAGGTTCATATTTATGCAAATATTATTTTTAAAACCTCTTTAGTGCAGCTAGCCAAGCCTGTCAAAGCTTTTTCTAGGATTTTCTAAAATGTTGGTGGGGCAAAGCCCCCACACCAATTTTCCCCACTACTTCCGGCCCCTTACATTTATAACTAACAATAAATTGATAATGCAACTTTTGGATTCGAGAATAATTGCTTTAATATGACAGCTTTTAAACAAAACTCCAAAAATAAGTTTTTGAGATTTTTTACCCCTGAATGAGGGTGGCTTAACCCGCATTGGTATCAATACTTCGTCCGATTGTCATGAAATTTAATAGGGCTGTTTCTTTCAATCTAACAACAGGGGCTAGCTTAAGGCTCCACGATCGTTAAGGAAACTTCCGGTCCAGCATAGGGAAACGCATGTTTAAAAGGGTCATTTTTCAACAGGAATGCTGAGAGATAGGGTGATGGTATAATACTCATCTTAGTTTCATAATATCAAAAATATTCTCAAAAAGAGCAGGATAGTATTCATTAAGTTTCATTTTACACACAACTCTAGTTACAAGCTTGCAAGTCTCAAATAACCTCAAATTTAACCATGCTTTTTAGGTATATCCCTTTTCTTGCATGCAACCCATACTTTCATTGCATATTAAGTACTATCCTGCCCTTGAATAAGACATTTGTAATCGAACGATACTATTTTTATAATTTTACAATGAACCTCCTTCCTAGCATTCCAGTTCAAAAATTGGAAATATTTTTAAAATGACATTTTATAGTAACTTTACATACTATGATTAAATTTTTCTTTATCAAGGTGGTGTAATAGTAATTAGTACATGACTATCTATATAATCTATTTCACCACCTTATTGTTCTTTATGTAAAGAAGCATTTTATTACCCATGGGTTTTTTCTCTATTTGGTGGATTTTTGGGGTTTTGGGTAGTGGGGTATCGGCAATATGCCCCTGCATTACTACTTTTTATGGATACAATTTTTTTACAAACCCCTTAGGTTAAATATGTTATGCAAGCATATTCTGGAAGTTCATAAATCATTATTTTTTGAAGTCATTTAAAGTTTGCTAAATTGCCTAATTAAGTGATGCCTAACTTTGAATGGTCAATTACGCTTTCTATAGGAATCCCAATAATGCCCTATCCCATACCCGCATATCCGGTATTGGTGACCCCCTCGGAAAGGTATAAATTTAAATTCTAGCATAAATTAATCTGTTATTTGGTACTTTCAAACAAAAGAAAAGAAACAATATTTGAGACATTTTTCACCCGATTAGACCCATTTGACCTCCACGCATGCCTAAATCTTCGGATTATACTAAGAAAATGTGTTATTTGTTGATAGCAAACAAACTTTAGGCCAACCAATTTGAAACTTTCCGACCAGTGGTGGTCGTTTTGAACCCCACGGGTCACCGTGGGTCTGATCATGCTCGTTTACGAACTTTACCGTGTATATAGCGTGCCTGAATCCGATCCGGCCGAAACTTCGCACACAGGTGGCAACTGCGCTAACTAGGTGGAGTGTGAAAGTTGAGACCGATCGGTCCAGGTAAATACCCGTGGGGGTAAAAAAACCCAATTGGGTAATTAAATAGCCTGAAAAATATTTTTCTACTTTTCCACTAAAATCACAAAAATATAAATAGTTTGGCCCAAATCGACAGTTCGAAGACCCATGATTGATCAAAAAACCCCACCGGGTAATTAAAGAGCCGAAAATACGTTTTTTACCCGCACAAAAATAAATACAGAAAACACTAGGGGTGTGGGGGCTTTCCCCCACGTTGAAAAACAGACCTACCTATATAAAAAAATAAGTGTTCAAAAGAGACACGGCTATAAATATTGCGCCAAAGCGCCCTAGAATGGGCTCTGCCAGCTGCACCCGGAGGTTTTTATTTTGAAGTTGTCAAGGACTTTTATTCTGTCATTTTTCTTCGAAATCAGAAAAATAAACAACCATACAGCCTTAACCCATACTTGAGTTATCATGGACACCGACGGACCCACGGACGCCGTGGTAACATAAGCTAAAAAGACGGTTCTTATGGAGTTCATTCTTGATATGTGATTGAAGGAAGGATTAAATTTAGCACAGGAATATGAAAGTTCATACTATTTTACCCGTTTTAATATTTCATACGTGATATGCGATTAATGACTCCCCATGTCAGGGTTTTTACTGTTGGGTTTAACTTGTAAACTTGAGTCTTTTTCAACCAATTTGATAGCTCAGGAAAAAGACAGATCATTAGAAAGATAAAAATGAACCACATCAGTACCCGTGGGGATTTGTTTATTGATGAGATGATGCTGAAAACCTGATAGAGTAAATGAAGCATATCATAGTAATGATGATCTCAACGATTGTCTTCCTTCTAGTCTCGCCGTACTTTCCCTAACTGATACACATTAGACTACAAATGCTAAAGCATCCAAGTTCCTACACTATTGGATGTATATTAAGTAAGAGTATATACTGCGACTGATGTTTCCTGAAAGCAAGTGGACGAATATAGATACATGGCTTGGATAGTTTCCATCTCTACATGAGTGTTGGCCTGGTAATATTCCAAAGTGAAAGCAGAGCACTGTCTGGTATATTATTCCCAGGGAAATGTCAATGGATTTGTTTGAGAAATGGTTGTTTTAGGAGGAGGAACGGAGGGACAAATGCTTGTCATTTAGACGACGAATGTGATAGAAGACGGCTCTCTCTCTCTCTTCCCTTTGATACGTATAAATCCTTGTCTCTCAAAAACCCTAGTTGTAGTTCGAGCTCTGCAGAGTCATCGTTTTCAAGTCGATATGATTCATGATGGATCTCCAGCCAAGGGGGATACGAACGAATAAGGATGAGTCTTTTGCTCTCTCCTGCCTGGGTCTTCCGTTTTATACTTATTCTTAGCGTTTTGATGGTAGGGTGGTTGCCTAAAACCCAGCCAGTACTTGTTCCTTGGCTCATTTTGTATAGATCTTTATACTACTGTAGACTAGTCAGATGTCCTCGTTTCTTCACCACGGGCGGACTTTCTTCTCTTCACAGGAACGGAGCTTAATAAAAGCTTTTCTGAGGCAAGAAACTTTTAGCCATCTTCTCTGAAGCAGTATAATAATACTTGGTGGGGTTGGATATTCGTCTGCTTTTCCTAAATTGCTTCACCAGCTCTCCTGTCTCAACATAAGACACTTAGTTAACTATGTGTCTCCTTCGTCATCTTCTCTAGTTTTGATCGATTTCTCTCTCACTCCGAATTGTTTTGAGGCTATGTACCCGGTCTCCTCACTGTATAACCAGCTCGTATATTTCCAACTAACCCATTTTATAGCAATGTGCTGCCTCTTTTTTATATATACTTTTTATCTCCTTCTTGTTGGTACTTCTATGTAGTAGTTGTGTAGCTGTAGTTATGTTGCCACTTACTTAGCGTTGTTTTAATAGGGACTGCAGCCATTATACGGTTGATTATGATAGGTGTATACAATTCTGTAACAAAAATTGCTCGTACAAAACTACACGTCTTTCTGTCAAATTAATTATTTGTATTCAAGCGTTAGTTCTTTTTTGTATCCAGCTCAAGGTACATGCATTTATGCTTTTATGGTATCAAGTTTTGTAAGATTTATTATACAGACATGTACATTTTTCTAACCCTTGTTACGTCATACGATGGTGAAATTTTCTGACTCTGTTTAATACGTTTTTAAAGAACAGGGTAAAGTAAAAGCGCACAATTTTACTAAATACTATGTGTAGTTGGCTTGACTCTTTACTTGATTGATTCATTACAACAACATACGACGCATTTGTAATGCTTTTATGGGCAAATGTAGTAGCTATGACCCAACTCTTTAAGCCATTAGCTTTTGTTCACCACATACAGTGTGTATTAATACGGGCTATTTATTCATTATCCATGGAGAAATCCCAAGTGTTTTTCCCTTTTCCCTAGGCTTTAAGAATGTATTCGACTTCCAGTCAGCTTTCATCAATTGGGAGGTAACAAGTACTATATACTGTAACAGCAATTATCGTCACAGCCCAAACGGACCGCTTTGCTTCTTCCAAATCCCCGAACAGTCAATCTTTTATAATACAAATTATTTTCCTATGTATGATATTTAGTAGCCAAAAAGGTATATGGCTGACTATCGATAACGAGAAATAATCATATTTCATTAAACTGCAATCGAAAACTTGTTTTGTGAATCCTAGATGCACTATGCACGTGAAAGTTGTACGGATACAGAAGAGTAATTTATATTTGAAGGTTATGAAAGCGGTAATTTATTAAAGTGTACCGTATTTCCCGATTTAATTCCCGTGGGGAATTATTTCATCAAACTCCGATTTGCCATGGAAAATTAAACCGGGGTGAGGAATTATCATTTCAAATGAATTTTTTAAATGTTAGTAGTAATTTTAATTAAAATTTCCACCAAAAAATAGACTTGTTAAACATTTTTTGCCGAATTTGTCTTTCACAATGAAAAAATTAACCAGCCGTTCCCAGTAATTCATAATTATTTTAAAACTGAAATTGAGTGAATAAGAATATGCAATTAAAGTAAAGAATATGAATCGTTTAAATAATAAAATTTCAGTATAATTTTTTTAATGGCAATTTTAAAATACTAGTAATTTTTTGTTTCATGTATTTGAAAGGGTTTCATGATCATTGCTCATAAGCTTTGACCACTTTCATGTATATGTTCACTCTCCGAAGTAGTTCCTTAATTAAATTTCCAAATACATTTTAAAGTTTAGTAAAAAAAACGCATTTTCTGCTTTTGCTAATTATAAATTAATTCGAAATTTTTATGGTAAAATAACCCTTCTCAAAATTATTTTAGGTATTGCTCTTTTGAAACGGTTAAATATCCTTGGAGTAAGTTAACTTTCAATATCTCTTGTTAAATAAGCTTAAATTTGAGGGATCGGAATTTTTTCCCCATGGGGAATTATTCCTGGGAGGGGATTATTATTTCAAATGGCCCGAACCCCGTGGGGAATTATACCGGGGGGGAGAATTAAATCGGGAAATACGGTATAACGAACTCCATAAAAGTTAAGAGAATTTGACCACTTCAGATATCACTTCTGTATTGCACTGCTAGTAAATATCCTACCAATTTAACATGCTAAATCCTCCACCGTAAACTCTTTTCTTCCCGTCTATGTATTTATAAGAAAGTACAGTGACAAACAGACGCTTCAACTCCTTTGTTAAACCATAATATTATGTAGAAAAGGAAGTAAATCCGACGAAGAGCTAGTAGATTGTACGGAGTAATTGAGTAATCGTGTACAAGTAGAAATATCTGTAGAGCCACATACAATCTATAAGCTGGTATGTTTCTGCTGATGAATTTGATACGATAAAGAATGGAGACTGAGTTTGTCCCTATAAGCGACTGATCTGAAGTTGCCTTCCTAGCCACTTATTTGCTCCTATTTGGCAAACTTTGAATGAGAGAAAACATAAGCTAGCCACAGGGAAGAAATACTAGACAAAAAGGTTGAGTCCATGGCACGGCACATCGTTCATCCTTGTCGTGGCTTGGAATGAAATTTTTCAGAGGGGTTCCTTTCCACTTTTCCACTCTCGTTCTTTCTCTCTCTGTGTCTGAGTCTCACTTACTAAAACATAGGAACATTAATAGAGACTATGTGTATGAAAAGCGTTTCTCTGCTGATTGCTTTGCCGACAGAAGATCTAGGAGGAGTAGTGGATGTACAACAGGAGGATGATGTTATGATATAGAAATGAAATATGCATGGCAGAAGTGGTGATGTGGTGATGGTGGTTGTATTTGGTCCTGTTGTATAAGTAGTGGAGATTTTGAGATAGAGGGATGTTCTATGTGATGAACTGTGTGTGCTTAGAGACTTTCACTCTGAGCGAGTAGAGACTGTTTCAAAAGTCTTTCTGCCTGATGTGGTGGTGGTTTTACTAAAACGGGTACAACACACATCTCTTCTCAGCTCAAGCTGGATGTCTTCGTTTGTTCTCTCTCGACTATCTGTGTATTCTTCTGTAGTAGTTAGTATAAGGTAATACTAGTCAGTTGTTATCAACAGAAGGAAAGGAACCGTGTCAGCGCAATCTATAGAAACACCGCATTTTAGTGGTGTATGTTCAAGTTTTGCCAGTTGTACCCGACGGCAGATTTCCGTTCCATCTCATTCTATTGATTCATTCCCCAGTGAATCCATTTTACTGAGCTAGGTAGTATGCTACGTTGTTGTAACTTTGTCTGTGTAACAATCTGAGTGAGTATCTCTGCAATTTACCACGGCATTACTACTTCCTTTAGTCGTCCGCTGCTTCATAAAATCATCATCCTCTATGATTCTCTGCTGTAAATCTACCCTCAATTCATGATCATCTCCAAACAATTCATTCGACGCAGAAACGGTGGTATTACAATCCAGATAGGTAGGAATGCCCAGGAGTAGTAGTCAGTCACATTACTAACCTATAGAGAGAAGGATTCGAGGCTCATAATCTCTTCAGAGCTATGACTCTACAGATGAGGTAAATGTATATAGTAGAAGTATTGCGTTACTGAAAAAGAAAATATCTCCATTTCTCTGATTTTAGCAAGTGGAAGGAAGGAAAGTCTCAAATGTAGCTATTGCATTTATGCATTTTGCTCTGCAAGAGAAGCAGAGCCAAGATGTTTGGAAAGAATCACATAAAATTAATTCCGGTATGTCTGGATTTTATTATTTTTTGGGCATTTTATTTTTGTGGTATCGTTTTCTGGGATTTAATTTCTTTCTACATTTTAATGCATAAAATATTTTATTTGACAAAAATGTCTCATTGCAGAAGCTTTGTGCGTTTGAAAACTGTAGACACTCTGACTATCTGATTCTTTGCCGAAAGGTTGGATTTGTATCTGTAATCAGTCGTTTATGTTCGCTACTCCCTGAGTTAGTGATCTGGGTTCACTTAGCAATCCTGAATCTCCCTAGCTTTCTCTTTTCCGACATCAGTTTCTCGGCAACCTTCCCACCTACACACAGTATATTAGGAAATTCATTTAAACTATCATCATGCAGTATAAGTTTGAACGAAAAGTACCAACAAATCTCTACCGCACAAACTCTACGAAAATGGAGGGTGAATGCTGAATGAAATCAATTGGAAAATCTTGAGCTTTGAAAGCTTTTCGTAGCCGATGCCCATCCAAGTATAGTGTGCAGTGTGTGCTAGTAAAAAAAAAGAGCTGTAACGAGACTGTTTCACATAACTTGGTTACGTACTTGCTATTATTGTGTTTCTTGCCTTTGCACTATCGTCCAGGAGGAAACCAAAAATTTCACCATTTCCCATAAGAAAGTGGGCTTCAACGGGCCGCTTAGTGAAACCCACCAAAAAATAGAATGACAAATCTTCTTTCGGCTGAAAAAAAACCAGCCGCACAAGTTTGCACGCTGATGAGTTATGCGGTTTCAAAGTGCGAAATGTTTTGCGCGACCAGGGCCCGTATTTAGTTGCTAAAAAACATAAAAAAGATCATTAAATTTTCATCTGTAAACTTGTAAATATTAAACTGGGTGGTTCATAGACTACCATTAACACCGAAAAGATAGGCAGGGGGTGTGGCTGAACTTTTTTAACATAAGAGGGATAGGGATTTTTTTATTTGAAATTTCCACAATTTTCAATAAAAGCATCCACAAGATCTCAATAGACATCGAGTTAAAACTACGGACACACACCGCGCTCACTCCGCACACACCGCGCGCTTACTCCAAACACTCCACACACCGCGCGCTCACTGCGCATACACCGCGCGCTCACTGCGCATACACCGCGCGCTTACTTCAAACACACCGTACGCGCAACTGACATTTAACGGTTGTTGCACCACTTTGTTGCATGCGTTTACAACGGTTTATTATAAGTGGCATTCACATATTGTTACAATATTATCATTGGAATATGAAAGCTTTGACAAACGAGAAAAGGCTGAAGAATACGTACGTACGTACTGCTGATCCTTCAAAATGCTAAAATATTTCAAATAAATGGTAACGGGCAGCTGGATAGAATTAATTGAAGATGAGTATTGATGAGGGAAGGAATGAAACAATGTGCCAAGGGATGGTATACGCATCTAATGCATTTCTGAATTTGCATTCATTTTCCTAATATCAAGTCAATAATCGAATGCTATTTGGTCTTTGGACAGTCTCCGGGATATGAATAAAAAAGGGGAAGATAGTGTAGCTCAAGCTGATAAAGGGAAAGAGAGTTTATCCGGGCAGACAAATTGAAAATCGGATGAGTGGGTACAGTCATACCCTGAACGCTCCTTCATCTGCATCTCCGACTCTATCTTCATGAATCTCGCATAAGCATCCATTCACCACTCCATCCATTTCTCACAGTGCAGTACTTATTATCTCTTGCTAAATCTTTATGTCCAAACAGACAACATATAATGCCTGTATAAAACGCACTTCCATCTTCACATATGCATTGATGCTCTGAGAAAAAAAGTGTCGATGCAAACACACTGAACGACGACTCACACGCAACTGTCCAATCTGGCCTGAGGTAGATCAAATCTGAGCCTATTGCTGTTGTGCTCATGGTCAAACAAACCCACGGCTTTCACTTAAATTGTACTCGAATCTTATTTTTATTCCTATACTATGTGGCTTGTCAACGAAGAATCCACCCATGAAGAGATTTGTCTCAAAGCTTTAAAAAGTCGAGGATTTTCTTAAATCAAGGATGATAAATGCATGTAAGGGTTACGCAACGGTCGTGGTCAGTTATCAGTATGTATGGCGCAACTTGCGGACAAGTCTTAGATGACAATTGCATTTAATTATATAAATAATAAAAATATTTGCCCTCTCTATCAACCAACAAAAATTGATCTTGGGTGCTTTTCAAAGGTATTGTAGCATTTCTGGCCAGCCTGTTTCCTCTGATAATCATCTTAAGCCCTACACTATCACTGTGTAGGATTATAAATTTAAATATGTTTTTTGCTTCAGACACCTTCAGCTAGTCTGATTTTATTTTAAATTATAAACTGCATCTTCGAATTCTTTTAGTAACAGTTTCAGGCACTTCTATACAATTTGACGATAAAGATCTATCAATCTATGGTCAAAGGGAAGTACGTTAATAATTAAACAACGGGTTAGTGACGAGTTATTAAACAATAGTATATAGATATCATAGACAGCTTAGGAGTTAGTAAAAAGTGTTGTGTAAATATTAAACATCATTATTGTTGTAAGCTGTTTAAGCTTTCACGACGAATTCCACCCAAGCCAGTTACTGGGACGAACCCATGATAAGGTTGTAGAGGAAGTTGAACGTAAGGCAGGAAGAAGCTGGAAAGGAAATTACTGAGCAAGATTTATTAAAAACTTCTTGCACGGACAAAGGATAGGATAGAAATATTTTTTTCAATGCCTTAAACTGTCTTATAGAGTAGTAGGAATAAATAATCCACTGATGATATTGAAGAGAAAGTTGGGCGACAAGATATGATAGGGATGAAAAATTGATTGAGTAATGTGAATCATGATGATAAAAGAATGTGGTGGTCTCCCCATTTTTTAAAAACATATCTCTACTACTGTGGCTTGTATCGTAGCCGTCGCTACAACATTACATATGTTGGTGACAATATCTTAATCAGTATAAAAGTAATATAGATTGGTTCTCTTTCTTATAACTGCAGATCGGAGCTTTATTGATGCGGTATCATCCTAGACCTTCGTTTTTATTCCTTACCAGAGAGTTGTAAAGAAAAATCCCACATTCGTATGACAAACATATTTGTAACTGAGAACTAGACGGTTTAGCTACCTCAGGTTATAGGCTGTTGAAAAAGCAAAATTGTTTGCAAAAAGCACTGATAAGGTGTAAACAACTGATTTTTTATACTGAGTTAGCGCGTTCGTTCTTAGTATAGCATAGCATAGGTATCAACATGTATCATATGTATACCAATTTTAACAATGATCCCTAACCAATGTTGAAATATTTTTTTCAGACTGGCATAATCATTTCAACATATAGTAGAACCTCAAGTTACCTGTGTAGAAGTATAACGAAGTTTGTCGTGGGTTAGCTGGAGGACATTAATCAGTTTCATAATTCAATCGAAGACCTTAGGGCTTCGCTGGAGGCCTTGTCATAATTATCTTCAGTGTTTCTCACCCAGCTCAGTCTGGCAATCGAATGCAAAGTTTACCAATATATGGCAGTAACTTGTCATGTAACAGCTAACAGCTACAAGAGTGAGGGAAGCTGAAGGTATAACCTCTGCTAATCCAAGTTTAAAAATAAGTAAATTACTTTTAATCGACAATTTTCAGCACAGGCAGTGATACTTATAGTAAATGAAATTTGTATACCTACTTTACTAATTTCAGAGTTAAAGCGTTGTTGAAAGAAAGTTTCACCCCTTACAGATACTTGCATGTCGCCCTTCATATTGTTGCAAAGAAAAATGGAAAGTTGTAAAGAAGTGGATCGATTGATCCGTACCGAGTCTATTCCACATTTCTATCCGTACAAAATCTTTGTACAGGTCTAGAAAGAAACCCATAGTTTGTTAAATTTATTTTATTATTCTGTAGGAAAGAAAAGAGTTAGGTAAAAGTGAGGATTTTTCCTCTGGGACTGTTTTCTACCCTATACCAATCTCTATAACCCTAATCCATACTACTTTCCCCTTAATCCAAGCAACATTGCGGGCTTGTCTACGATATTGTTGCAATCGTTCAAGTAAAGTGAACTTTACTTACCTCCTTTTATTCATAAAGAGCAAGTTAGTCCGAGAAACTTTTGTTGATATTTTCAATTTCGCCTATCTACTTGGATTAAGTTCTTGGCTTTCCGGGCTTTCCCTAGCTCCTTTGCTAGCCGTTCCTTCTGCTGAAATGATATAGTGACAAACTTTTACTTGCTTGGATTCTCTGTCCATAGCCTGCTTGATTAGATTTGTATTTGTTTCTAAGGATTAAATGCCTCAAATGCAGTTAAATTATAGGCTCTTGTCTACGTTGAGGTAATGATGACTTTATAAAAATGAGTGACCATACAATTTAGAAAAAAAGTGATGAACAAAGAACATTCTCAAACCACATTTGCAAACTTGAGTCGTTTAAATCCTGAAATTAATTAGCATTACATATTCTACCATTTATTTAGGGGCCTTAATTTGAAACATTCAAAACCCTTTTCCACTCGAGAGGATAATGCAACTTTTTATGAACCTTTCAGGTGAAGATATGGTTTCAAAATCGTCGTACAAAATGGAAAAAACAAGATAACATAAGCAACGCCGAGGCAGCCGAGCACAAAGTAATGGCAACTAAAGGATCCGGTTCGAAACGCGACAAGAACTCATCAAGTCAGCATAACCAGTCAAGTCGAAGGAAACAAGACGGAAGTGGAGGATCGACTAAGAACAAATCCTCCACTGATGGAAGACTTCCAGGCACTTCAGAGTGTAGCTTAAGCATTTCCGGCAGTATAGAATCCAGCGATGATCATTCTAACGGTTCCCTACTCACCAACGATGACGGTACAATGTCCGAAGGTGGCTTATCCGAATCCAGAAGTAAAGTAGCCACTCCCGCACCTGATGAGATATCCAGCCTTCAACAACTCCTTCAGTTCGGCGACATCCCTCTACCAATTCCTCCAGGAAACAACAACATATTATGCCGTTTGTCCGAGTATCAATCAACTTCAGGCTCGTCTCTTCTAAAGTCTCCAAAAAGAGATGGGGAAGCCGAAGGTCGGTGTAAAAGTCCGGTCATCACAATTCCAAGACTACCCCTTTCCTTAAACCCGAGGAATTACCCATCATCTCAAGATCGGAACTTATCTCCGGCCCCTGCCAAAAACGAGTCATCATCGATAAGCGACGAGGTGGACCACTCCCATTCCAAACTCTCTCCCCC
This sequence comes from Hydroisotoma schaefferi, assembly GCA_034682405.1. Taxonomy (NCBI): domain Eukaryota; kingdom Metazoa; phylum Arthropoda; class Collembola; order Entomobryomorpha; family Isotomidae; genus Hydroisotoma; species Hydroisotoma schaefferi. The sequence goes on from JAQFZX010000084.1 coordinate 45,666, forward strand.
TCAGCTCACTTTCAAGGGTGCGGAATGCAATGAAAAAGACATTAATTTGGTTAATTCATCCTTTTCCGAACCAACCTCACCTCCAGGACGAGTCGAGGAGACTGCAGACGGCGATGAGACCACTGGGGGTGGTCTTCTTCTAGATCGTAGCATTTATGATAGGAAAAGTCCAGAAAACCTAGAAAACACGGCTCCGCTCAGTCAAAATAGTTAATGTCATATATACATTCGTAATCATCATCAGTTTGATTAAATCAAATCGCAAATAAATAGGTCCATATGAATTTATTTAATGAACTCTTTTGCCAAATCAAGTTGCCAAAAAACTGTGTAATACTCCTATGAATTTTTTCTATCATTCTGTAAAAAATGCGTGTACGGCCTAAAAAAAAGCATACATGAATTTTTGAAGAAATAAAAAAATGATTTCCATGGAAACGATTGAAAATAAGGATAGGGCTCCTTCATTAATTACGTAAATGACAAATAGGGACATTTTTTGGTTTGGGGACCGAGAGGAAAGGATTAATTTTTAACATTAATCGTATGGGAAAATTTAACATGGTGATTTTTAACATTATTAGAGGTATGGGAAAATTTAACATGGGTGGGATAGGGGGGTTATCCTGCAGTGTATTATGATTAACGTAATTAATGAGTGGTCCCTTAGGAGCTTTCTTTTTCCGTCACTTGGTTTTTTTTTGGTCAGTCGATCTTCGCAACTCGTGGGAAAAGCATCCGTCCGTTCCTCTCTCTCCTTTCTTTTCTCCTTCTTTCTTCATCTTTCTGTGCTTTTTCTGCAGAACCTTCTTTTAATTTCCCTTTCCTGTCGATTGTGGTGGTGAAGATAAGCCGAACCGATAAGCCCGAGTTGACCTTTTGCGGACGACGGAACTATGGACAATTTGGGTCGATGTGGGGAAGTTCGACAGTGCCCTGCGACGGGGTCACACTTTAACAAAGCTCAGCGGACGAAGATGATCCTTCCGATTCCAAGCCTTACGTTGAGCAAGGACCTGATACGCTGTAAGTTTAGATATTTCAAGGAAAGTGTTTTAATCCATGATTCATCGTTTTATTTTGGTGTAATTTGTTTTGTAGTAAAAACGACTTATCAAACGGAGTTCTATCCAAGGCAATTCCAGCGAGCCCAAGCATATTCTAGTCCTCATAATCCGATCAAGTCGTCAGGACGAATGGAAACTGAATCACGCTACCGCACAGACTATCATTGGCATCCTATTGAAACCAGGCAGCCGTCCAAGTCACTTCGGGATAAGGAATACCGACCGCCGACCTTACCGATGAATGCATTCAGTAACTACCGTTTGGACTTTCCGAGAAAGTTCGGCGAGCCTGCCAAAAGCGCTAAACGGAAGGAATTTATTGAGGCTACACCACCTCACATGATGGATGTTACAACGTACAAGTACGAGTTTATACCTCATTGTTTACCGGATCGGATTGCAAAAAAGACCAGAGCTGAACTCAGAGAGGATGCTAGGTCAATTTGCTGTACGTTCCCTGGGATGACTACGTATAAGGTATTATTGAAGTATATTTGAAGTATCTGAAGTATATTTAGTATGAAGTAGTGTTTGTAACTTTGTAATGTATTTAAAATAATTTATAGAGGGATTACCAACCAAACAATAATCCATGTCCGAGCAAACTAAGCCCGAAAATCACCACGCCTAAATATAATCCAGGCCCATTCTGTGATCGAACAACATACCGAGTTTCTTACGAGCCTTACTACTATGATGACGGAAAAGAAGGCGTTACACAAGAGCAATACGATTCAATGTTTCCACCCAAAGGTAAGATAAATTAGTTAACTGAATATTTCAAGAATGCTAACTTTCTTTAAAGTTCGATTATTATTTAGGTGACAAGTGTAAGGATGTAAGATGCTTTTCTGAGCCGGAAAGGAAAGTAAATGAGGGTCAACGGCCGACACCACCATGCCCTTGTCCACCAGTCCCAGCTACGTGTCCGAACTCCCAAGACTTCAGATGCGCACCTCGAGTCATTCCATGTGTCAGTCCCTACAAAATGGACACTAAAAAGGACTACTTCACGGATGTTACGTATATCACATTGGAAAACAATACTAACGGAGATCTTCGAGCAGGTTATCCGGCTGAAATTCATTGTCCACTAGACTAAAAATCAGTTCTTCCGCTTTCCTCTTTAAATAACCGCTAATAAAAGCTCAATTCGATTCTAATATGCAATGATAAAGTACAAACTACCTGAATACAAATTATATAATGTCGTGCGTAAAGGAAATTTGCTATGAAATAAACTGTTGAATACTATTTTTGACACATTAGAAATAGGTAATTGCCTCATCGCATCGCTGCTGCCTGTCTACTAGAGGGTAAAGTGTCTTATTAGAATTATTTTACCATTGACTATTATTTACATCAGAACAAGTCGATTTCATACTATTAGATGCAGTAAACATTCAATGCAATTTATGTATGCATAAGAAATCTGATTCTCCAGTTAATACAAATAGTTATCACAAATGTTTTAATGGCAGAGTTCTGATTTTTTAACAATGGCTGCTTTAGGTATTAATAAAACTTGACTTGTGAAAAAAATATTAATTTCACAAAATTTAACTTTGAATTAACTTATTAATTTAAGCCGTCGACAGGAGTTGGTAGGAAAGCCATGCATTGAGAAAAAATCTTAATTTAGATACCTTATGGACACTTTTAAGAAATTAAATTCTGCGTACATGGTTTTGTTCCGGTGCAAATTATAGACCCGTACTCAACAACCCAAGATCATTTAACTACATTTCTTTTTCACTTTTACAGTTTGATTGATAATGTTTAAACTTGATTCAAAATATAGCTTAATATCTTATTGAGATAAGTACACCGAGACTCAGTTAATTGCGAAACAAGAACAATTAGAAACTACTTAACGGGTGCGTTTACCACATGCATAACCAGCGGGTATATTTTGGAGACTATAATATACCAATAGGATAACGGTATCGATCGAAATATAGTAAAAAATTTCGGAATCATGCAACTATAAGTAATTTAATATATTCATACAATCTAACAATGCTCGCTTCAGACTTCCATCGTAAAGCCGTAAGCTGGTATATACTCCATTATTCACTAAACGTTACATCGAACTTAATAATGTAAATAGTGTGGAACCGTTAGGTACCGATATTAAAGAAAGAACTCAAAAAATAAACAAGTCTCTTCAATTCCTTTAAAATCCAGCTTGCGTTTATCTAAGCTATTGAGTGAACTCTCATGAACGCTATATATTCTTTAAATGTGTATAATAGTACAAATATTGACATGACATGATAGTTCGAGATTAACGAGGCGCGAGGTAATTCAATTTTAATATATGTGTCGGCCACCGGTCCGTAATTATTATTATCCAGCAAACTTGTTTGAGGTCATCCTTCAAAGCTAGATTTATACAATCAGATGAATATTCTTCAGTATTAGCAACATGAGAAGATGGGAACCTCTTGTTGGAAACGCTGCTTGAAGTTATCACTCAGATATCGAAGTCTTCCAGAGGAGCTGTCTGTAGATCTAGAAACATAAGCATGTCGTTTCATATACACTGGATAGAAACCTGTCAGTATAATAGTGGTGTGAGTTGATTCCAAACCTTTCGATAATTACAGAAGGCATTTGAACCAATTGAACAGGACTTCTCCCATCTTTCAAAGCCTGATTCAAATTGAGAATCTGCCCTCTAAATACGCCCATTTGCTTTTCAAATACGTTTCTATCAAACCCTTTATCTTGCTGTAAAAATTACATATAAATATTTTTATGCCACGCAAACAAAAGAAAAGAAAATAAATTTAGATTAAATACCTTAAACAGCAGGTACAGGTCATCACATAAATCCTGAACGAAATTCATGTCCGATGTCTTAGGGAGAACTAAATCTTTAATTTCCTGACTAAAGGGAATTTTGGCAAAGGGTAACCATGCCCAGTGATAAGGGTAAGCTCTCCACGAGTCAGGATGCTTAAATGGGAAAGCTAAGCCGTTATCAATTGCTGCTATTTTTATTTCAGGAGATTTTACAATTGTCCATTCCTATAAATACAAAAAATGGTTGAGAAAAATGGTTACCCACTGGTTAGAGAATTAATTATGCAAGTCGTAAGATTTAAAATAGCGATTCGTACTTCTTCTGTAGTTTCCTTCATTACTTCCGGCTTATCATATTTTATAAGCCAATTGTCGTTCCCACGATCAGTATTTCGAATAATATAATCTAACACTACTAGCCGTTCGAATTGAAGTTGGAATTCCTTTTGCACTGGCTCTGTCAAATTTTCAGTCTCAAACCTTCGTATCCAATAGTCAGCATCTTTGTACCCTTCTACGAATACTTGAAACGAACCAGTCTAAAATAACAAGAGACGAGGGAATTCCTCCATTTATCAATGTGAATCCTCAATTAGCCAATTAACAGTTACTATCTAACTAACGAACTAAGTATAACTAACGATATATTAAAAAAATACCTTAGGAGGCAAACCAATACGATGAAATCGACGACCCAAGGCAGGGAATCTTTCTAACACCGCACGTTTCGCTCTTGCCTTCTCCCTGTCGATTCTTACATAGTTAAACGTTTCACTAACTAATCGAACTACCTGTAAGAAATTTCAATCCAGCATTATAGTTTTTTCTATCATTGGAAATTCTGCCAAACAATTCTGCCATGCCAACTTACTTTGGTCTTAGGTACAATATTTAGTTCCAATTTGCCATCCACCAAAGAGGCACCCGCTTCAGACAGATAACCTTGATTGGGCACAAGGCAAGATCTACCAAAGCAACACGGACAACAAAGCTTATGAAGCCATTTCGTCCATTTTGGGTTCAATCGCCCATAAGGTTCCTCATCTTTTGGCTTAAATACAGCTACTGTCTTCTAAAAACACGCAGGTTAAAGGCCAGGTTGTACAATTCATCCAAGCATAACACAACTAAAAGAAAAATGTATGCGTTTGCACTTACTCCACTAGGACTCTTCACAAAATAAGACCCAGAGGATCCTTGATATATCCGTTCCGGTAAAATCCCACAGTCTATAGCGGCTTCAGCTTGTCTGACCAATTCGGTAAACCAGGGATCATCTGCAATCACATTTGGATTATATATTGTATAAGGGCTGAGGTAATCTTCCTCTTGAGCACATGGAGAAAGCATTGAGGTTCGAAAATCAGTCGATGCCGTATCAATAAACCCAGATAATCACTTAACACAGTACCGCTTGTTCACTATCACGATAAGCAAACGTTAGTATAATACTAATAATTAATAATGTATCAACGAAGAACAACACTCTACTGCCTGTATGTCCTGATAGCCTCAGTGAAACGAATAACCAAAAACCAATAATAAAAATGATGACGACGAAGCGAGCAGTTCCCTTCACGCCTGTCTGAAACTACGAAGTAATGAACTTGGTTTGACAGATAAGTAGAGCAGAGGTAGATATACACGAATCAATTGATTATCCTCGTTGAGTAATACACTAGGAAGGGCGTATATTATTATAGCATTTGTGCTCTTATTTGCGTAGAAATAACGTGGAATTGACGGGGCCATTGGCTTATCATAGTAATATTTGGTTTGGCATTATTACTATTGGTTTGTTATACATTGGCTGTACCAGACTGGGCACGTCACCGTTCCTATAACTTCCATCCAGCATCCTACAGTAAACTGACTTTACTCACTTTTATAAATGTTTACAGCTCACTAAAGTTCCTGCTTGAGTCACAAACTACCGTCTATTTATCCTGGCTAAATGCAATGTTAGTTAGTTAGACCGTAGTTATTCTGATGAGCACGATTTAAGAGTTGTAATAGTCATCCTTATGAAATTACTTTTTGGCAAGGTTTAAATAATATTCCAAGCTTAACGGCCTGATCTAAAATGGCTAGTTACTTTCCTTTTTCTAAGCTAAAGTTCCACCTATGCGTGTTCAATTTGCAATGATCTTTAAAGCCTAGCACAGAAGCTAGTAAGATTTAAGTACTAAAACTGATTGTATGATTTTAAATTTGCTTAAACGCTTGATTAATGTCTTTTAAACGACGGAGTTAGCCAAAACTATCGTAACACGGCAGCAATTCTTATTTACATACACAGCTTTTATTACAAGCAGCTACACTTTCACTTTCCCTGAGTGATTTAAAAAAAATAAAAGTACCTACAAAGATAGTAAATGGTTCTGGCTGCTAGTCGTATCTACATGACAAATTCGCAACTTAGTATCGGATCGTTCCTGGAAAGTATAATTCTGCTAATTTTAGCTATTTATTTTAAGCTATTTTAACGAGGTTCTCTCTTCAGCTGCTTTCTCTATTCACTCTCTGAGTAAAACATACATACAAAACACATATATATTTATGTATAGGAGGTGACTAGCTCCGATTCGGATCAAAACCCTGAATTTTGCCTTCAACCAACACCATCTTCTTTCTTGTCTTTCCTCCCACTACTAAACCAGTATATGAATACCATGTAATTACTACTTCGGATATGATGATTACCCTTCGAAATTCAGCCTACATTTATTTCTAATTAGAGAGACAGTATCAGAGAAGCTAACGTCAGTTAAATGGGTTTGTAATGGTAAAGGATAATGAAGGATCACATAAAGAGAACAAGAACACCACTTTCAGTTCATGACTCATGCAGGCTATAATTTTAGTCGTAACTCTCTGCCGTAATTGCATAGCAGAAAACGCATTTCGATGAAACTTTAAACTGTTTCGGAATTAAAAGGGACAGAATCCTACCTGGAAAAACATTGACGTATGAACATTCGTCCATACGGAGGAGGGGCTGATTTTCCCGAACGCTCGAGGAACTGGAACGAGATGCAGACGCAGTGACCGGCATTAGACCGTCGTCCGACACACCTGTAAACAATACCATTCAGTAATTTCATAATGGAATTAGTATTACAAAACTGCCTAAAATCAGGTTTACAGCAAACTTAGGCCCCAAAATAAACCTAATAAATGTCTAAAAGAGCTTTTAACAGCTTCTAACAAAATGCACACAATCCAAGGGTTTTACAAGGTTCAATGTCTTCCCTGTTTTACAAGGCCTGGTCTTCATGGTTCGACCGGATATACTGAATTAAATAAACTTAGTCAGGGGGACTCTTAGTGTTTAATTTACCCGACGATACGGAATCAATAGAACGGTTTGCAACGGCTTTTCTGAAGTCCTCCCGTGCTCGTCCGTTTGGCGTGGATACGGGGTCACTTTGACCGCTCCTAGCATCAATGTCAGGATCCCACTTTAAATTCCTATTCGACTGTTGGGATTCCTCTTCACTGCTTAACTGAACTACAGGATCACCCGGCATACCCTCTGCTATACGGCCTCTCTGCACGAGTCCTGCAAATAACAAAACTTTTACATAAATAAATCGTGTAGTCCTTTTTAGCTTATCATAAATTACAGGATTTCTCCATATCATCTGCCCAAACTTATTAATTTTAGTTCTTTAAAGCACAAGATAAACGGAACGGTCAGTAGGGAATAATTATGCAAAATAGCCGTCACCCTGGTCCTCTCCTAATTACGATATTTTATAAACATGAACTCGATTTGAAAATAGAAAGTAAAATACAATTAATTTTGTAAATTTGATCCGCTTAGAATTGGAACCCGATGACCACCAATAAAGACACCAAAAAAACCCCGAATATAGAGAGCAAAAAACACCAAAACCTACAAGTTCCTGAATCCTGACCAAGAAATTAGGTCAGTCTTCGCCCTTTTGCTTACCCCAATTTCCGAAAATTACTCCCCTGGGGAGTTATTAAACTCAAAGGTACAAGTACAATTGAAAATACTTGCTTTAACATGGGCAGGATAGGGTGAATTTAAATTTTTGATATGGAAAGGTAGGGGAGAGTTATTCCGGGGGGAGTAATTCTGGGGGGGGGGGGTAATTTCTGGAAGTACGGTACAAATAAAAATAAATATATTTATGGAATTAAAAAGAGTAACCGAAGTACCAGAGGAATTGATCAGTCTCTTCCTCATAATATTCCTTGAATAACTTTAAATTTAGAAGAGTTCCAATTCGAAACTATTTTGACTTTTAAAAAAGTAATATTTTTATGGTAAAAAATAATACAATTACTATCCAGATTTCCAGATCCACCACTTATTTAGAAAAAAATAAACGGGTTAAAATAATTATTTTGTACGTGGGGGGAATGTCCTCCGTAAATAATAAAGTATTGACAAAATTTGAGATTTTTTTTATGAAAAAAAAAGTTGACTACCTTTATTGGCAACATCCTCTGACTCTGACTCTGAGCGACTCAAGAAGGAGTAACCTTGGCAACCGTTTCTTAATTTTTATTATTAAAATACCCAAATAACGTAACGGCTGTACAGGGATGCCCTTTCACTAATTTTTACTCTACTTTTTGTTCAAGCGTGACCTTAAGGTCAGATAATTCCAAACTGACGGACAAATCGAGCCTAATCTTACTACTACTTTTTGTTACTTTCTTAGTCAAATGTTCCGTACGTGTTTTGTTGGATTACATCAGAGATTAATGGGATGAATCACGAATCTTAAAATGCTCGTTCCTCCAAGCTACAAAATAGCTACTGCAATAGTACTACAACTACTTCAACTAGAATTCATTTTTTAACTAAGACACACGAGACAGGACCGAAAAAAGAGATATAAAGAAACGTGTTTAAATGGAAGGATGTTTACAATTCCACAAAACACGAGAAGAGGCACATCCCAGCTTAGCCTTACTCCTGGCCTATAAGCCGCCCTCGTTAATTACACCGCACGTCCATCATTTACATGTTAAAAGGGGTATCTCTCCAATGTCAAATATGGTTCAAAAGACCTAAAGTATGTATATAAGCCGCGGGATATGGGCGAGGATTTAGGGTACTATTTTTTTTATCAGCCATGATGATATGAGCCATGATCATATCATTAGATTAGAATAGCCAAGCCATTCTAGGATGAACGAGCAGAATGAGGGTAAAGTTTAATAGGAAAAAGATGAAGCAAAATGGAATTCAAGGTCTGCTAACTTCCACGACGACTATATAGGGCCAAGGGATGATGATGGGAATGAGAATAAGAAACACTTACAGAATTATGTATTCCACCACAACAAGGCGAACTTCTTCAAGATTCCTGGGTAGAGATAGGTTAACTTTATTTAGTTAGAGGCGTCCTTTATTCCATGGGAAATGTGGATGTTTTTAATTGTGGAGAAATGGATTTATTTCGTATAAAAATAGTAAGGAAAGAGCTGAATGAAAGTGGTGGTCAGGATGAGGGAGGAATTGTTCTTAAGATGCAGCTAGGAAGTTGATTTTTAATGGAAGTTATAAGGAATTAAAAAGGGGAACTTTTTAGAATATATTTGAGGTTCAGAAAGATGGGAGATGAAGGGATGAATTCTAGTTGTTTTTAAGTATGAATATGAATGAAATGATTATTTTTTTAAAGTGAGATGATCATGATGTGGTTGTGGTGTATTGCGAATTGCGATAGCGATTTGGCAGTTGGCGATGATGAGATAATGATTTATGAGACAATCTGCTCATATGCATTGCATACAAACCGTTATTCATCCCAGCTAATGAGTGAGGTTATTATTAAGCTTTAATTTAATATTAAATGCTAGGTTCATCCTGTCCAGACAGATATGGGCATTTTAGTACGCATTCCCATTCACGTTTAAGTTAATTACTTGTGTATTAACTAAATGAACGGGATTTTAAGGTTGTTTCATTTCATTCGTATGCGTATGCAACTTAACAGGCTGGAGATTCCATTTAGGGAAGTCCATGCACGGATAGGGAGACTTTATGATTATATTTTTGAAACATGTTCTGGATAAGAAATAGTGTAGAAGAACTATGCAAATTGAAAGCATCAAATGTCCTTCATCATGCTAGAAGTAGAAACTTGTAGTATATATGTCCATTTCATAATTAAAATTAAAACACAGCGTTAATTATCCTAACGTCTGTCCTATATACCGATCCCGGTTGTACACCGCCCTCACCTTAGACTTTTGTTATTAAGGTTTTTTCAAGCTACTAACCGTAACCCCGCTTTGTGGCCGCATATGAATTTGGTGAATTTGTTCATTTTTATTCCGTCGAAGAGAAATAACATCAGTTTCTGGTACGACTGCAACTTATCTTTAAAGATTGTGTATTATTCATCTGAAAGAAACTAGTTTTTTGTGATAAGTTCTTATCGAGTCTAGGGAACTCTGGTACCATCTTATTGAGTCTATGGAACTCCGGTACCATCTTATCGAGTCGAGGGAACTCCGGTACCATCTTATTCGAGTCGAGAGAACTCCGGTACCATCTTATCGAGTCGAGGGAACTCCGGTACCATCTTATCGAGTCGAGAGAACTCCGGTACCATCTTATCGAGTCTAGGGAACTCCGGTACTATCTTATCGAGTCGAGGGAACTCCGCTCCGGTACCATATCGAGTCGAGGAAACTCCGGTACCAAGTGAGTTTTTGTTCAATGGTCAGGGCCAATAGTACCGCCTGTTTCAATCTCATATGAGGCCAAAGCACATGCTTCCTCAAACCTCATTCACATAATTCTTCTACCCAATCCTCAACTTTTTTTTTTAGATTAAAAAAACCAACACTTGGTTTTTATTTATTTTTGACATTTCAAAATGTCAATCTAATTCAAACCCTTCCTTATTTCAACAAACGCAAGCAAACTGTGGTAATATTGGAGTGAATTCGGCCAGAAACGTGGTTTCTTTGGCTTGTTTTGTGTGTTTAAAAAAATAATTCATGGAGTTATTATACAGTTAAACCCGAAAGTCATTGCTGCTGTTGTTATCATCTCTCCTCGCTTCTTCTTCTGCATTGTTTTAATTTTTGAAAGTTAAAGTCACTTTTTAGTAGAATTTCTAGGTGAATTTTGAAGGGGGAAAAGGTCCAACTTTGGTATCAAGATGGTAGGTTTATTTTTTATTATGATAAAACATTTGTTTGGGCTGAATCTAACGTTATTTCAAATACTAAAATGCATTCATGAATTTAAAAAAAAAAAAAATTTTAGGGTCGGAAAAATAGCAGTTCGGGGAAGAAAGGTGGGATTAGTCTCGTGAAGAAGAAGAATATCAAAGGGGGCAAAATGTCATCGGGAAAGAAGACCAAGTCGAAGAACGTTGTAAAAGCTAGAAGAAAGCTGCAGGCTGCGGTTAGGAAAAAGCTGCAGCAGCGTAAAAATGGATCTTTAAGTGAGTCACAAAAAAGTGTGTGACTTGGATAAGCAAGTGAAGGTTTGGGGTTGATTTAATGATTGTTTTGTGCGTTGCTTACCTACAGAACCTGCTGAGGTAGAGGTTAACATGGATGATATCTTGGATATGATTGATGAGAACGATTTGAAACATCTCAGAGGGGAAGAACAGAAGGATCGAATGTATCTGGTTGCGTCTGAAAAGTCGAGGTTAGCATTTAAAAGTCCGAAAGGTAGATGGAAAAGTAGTGGTGATCGGTGATAATATTTACAAATCCTTTTTTGCCTTTGCTAGGATGGCTGAGAAATCCAACAAGAAGAAGTCTAAAGCTTTGGATGAAGATGATTTAGAAGTTCAGTATGAGAGACAATTAGTTCAAAAAGGGCCTAGAAACGAGGGGAAGGTAAATGTTCTACTTCCAGTCAAAACCTCACGTGGACTACAAACACAAGAAATGGAAGAAGATGAGGTTGAACAAGGGGAAGCACCAGAGGAAGATGAAGACGGTGTTAAGCCAAAGAAAGTGGAAGTTGACAAATTTCCATTGAAAGACAAGATTCTAAGCATCGGGAAACTTAAGGCTGAGAGAAAAAATACTGTTTCACAAATGAAAGTTAGAATAGGAACACTTGCAACCAGTTTCCTTGAAGATCCCCAAAATAGGGTGTGGTTTAGAGATAATTTCTTGCTTGCGATTTGTTATTTTGAGATATTCAATGTTGCCGTTGCATTTTATTTTGTCAACATGGATTCAATAGCATTTATTTTCAATTTTAGATGAAGAATTTGGACTCTTTGTTAGCAATAATGGAAGTGAAAGACCCTTCCGTGTCCCTAACAGTGCCAAAACTATGTATTGGGACTCTTCTGTATGTTTTTCGAGACGTTTTACCTTCGTATTCAATCAAGCACTCGGGTGCTGAGGGAGTTAAATGTAATTCAATCACTGAAACAATTCATGTACACTTTCAATATGAAAATCTGATTAAATGACTGAGCGTTACTTGTATTTTACTGATTACAGTGAAAAAAGATACTTTGCAGCTGCAGACTTTCGAAAACTTACTTTTGTCGAAGTACAAGATGTATCTAAGAAAATTAGAAACTATAATCACCAAATACTGCCCTCGTACATTGAAATTTCAGGAGCGATTTAATGTAAGGACAGATTTTATGGTTTCTGGTTTCGGTTTTTGAGTATGACGAGCTTTCTAATAATTATTTTTGCAGATCAAAAGTAGTCTCGGTGAAGTGGGCTTAAATTGCATGTGTGAAATGTTACGCACACATCCGTACTTCAATATGTCTGTTAATATTGCACATTTTATCATTCCATACTTAAATAATGGAAAACCTTCTGTACGGCAAATAGTTTTTGATGGGCTCGGATCAGTGTTTCGAATAGATAAAAGAGGAGAAATTTCTTTTGAAGTAAGGGTTTATTTTTTGCTTTACTTTTACTTTTAATTTTCGGTCAAATAATTTATTCTCTTTTCAGATTGTTCGACGGATTAATGAGTTAGTGAAGTACCAACTTAAGAGAAATAAAGTAATTCATCAAGATGTTCTAAATATTATGTTGACTTTGAGAATAAAAGAAGTCGATCTGAATAAGGAAAAGGAAGAAGAAGCAAATACCACTAAAAAGCTATCATTTGAACAGCGTCGGATGCTGTCTAAGCGTGAAAGAAAGGTAATTTTCAAGTAATTTCTTTCTGTATTGGTCATTCATGGGTTATAAAGCTAGTGCTTAACTTTGTATTTTTTTTATAATTTTAGAAATCTAAAGATTTAGTGGAGCTTGAAAAAGAATTATTGGAGGCTTCAGCTGAAGAAAATAAGGAAAAGAAGGCTCATTTTTTGACAGAAATAACTAAACTAGTTTTTACTATTTATTTTCGAGCGTTAAAGACTGATCCGTCTCCTACCGTCCTTTCTGCTACTTTGGAAGGCATTTCGAAGTATGTGGTAACCATTTTTCTTTCCATTAATATGTGGATGCTACTAGCTATATTGTTGTAACTCCTTTGTTTACAATTCAGATTCGCCCATCTCATCAACCTTGAACTATTTCTTGACATCTTGCCCGTAATGCAAAAGTTTATGCTTCGTGGAAACATGCCACAACGACAAGCACTTCTTATAATTGGAACTATTTTGCAAGTTTACGATGGACCGGGGGCTCAAATCAAAATTGATCCCAATTTATTTCATCAGTTCCTTTATGAAGCTTTGAGTAGTTTGCGCTGTGGTAAGGAATCGTTATTCTAGATACCCACTGTCTTAAGTGTGCATTTAAAAATACGTGTTTTAACTAGGTAAATTGAAGAGCGATGTAGACTTGGCGGTACGTTGCACTGATATGTGTGTAGGTAAAAGTACTATGCCCGGGCCGAGAAATGTTGCATTTGCCAAACGGTTGGCTACCACCTCATTACAAGTTGAACATCATGATGCTATTGCTGTTTTGATAGAATTGAAAAACATCCTACGGGTTGGCTGACTTTCAAATCTAAAATTTGTGTTTATTTTGTATCAATTTCGCTGCGAAATGTAGAAGTGATTGTTTAGTGATGTTTGTTTTTTTAGCGTTGTCCAGAAGCAGCCGTTCTCTTGGATTGTGATGGAAGCGGTGGAAGTGGTATATACATGCCTGAGCTAAATAATCCTGATCATGCCTCTGCTAACGCATCCACAATGTGGGAACTTTCTACGTTAATGGTGCAAAAATATATTGTTGCATTCAGATAGTTAAGCAGATATGAATCTTGATAAATAATCTAGTACGTCTTTGCTATAGAACCATTACCACTATTGGGTGTCGCAGATCAGTAGAAGCATTGTCCTGCCTAACGAAAAGGTCCCGGTGGAACTTCTAAAACAGTAAGCATATAATGCTTGAAGTGACTTTTTTCTGGCTAACCTAACACAGTTTGGACCAGTTCAAAAGTAGTTTGACTTAGGGAATTGAAGGCAAAATTAATACTTTCTCTGAGATTAATATATTGTGTAGTTCAATAGCACTTTAATCTGCTGTAGTTCTTCGGCATACCATTGATGTAGAGGATATTGATGATAAGAGGAAGCTAATATTAAATAGTGTTGACTTTGACTACAAATTATTCTGTTAACAGTTCAAGATATCCACATGTAGTCTGTGAAGAGATGGACCCTGTCCCATCTATGGATTTCACACCTTTCCTGCCTGTGGATAACAAGTTTCCAAGAAAGAGGAAATCCAAGTTTTATCAGTTCAGACCAAAGACAGAGTTAATGCAAACATTGCTTAAAATAGCCCAAGACGAAGCAGAAGAACCACCGTTAGAGTTGCTGGATTTTTCAGTTGCTAAATTGAAATAATGTCAAATAAATTTAAGGATTTGGATTATTTTGACAATACATCTACCGCTGTACTTTTATGTGGAAAAAATAAACAAGTAAAACAAAAAGGAGTGATGACTGACCCGTACTTAAAATGTCATGCCGTCCTTCTATGCGATTCGTTTACAAACCAGATAATTGCTCAGAATACTGAATGCTAGATAACATAATATAATGCATGTGGATTAATGTTCCTGGTTTGATGGATCAAAATGAATAGCTTACAAATTTTTTTCACAAAAAATCACTGCACAGTTTACTTTGACTTTTATGAAACGGGTATATAATCACGGCATCATTTCACATAAATTAAACTCCTTTCGTTTTACACTGACAAGCAGTTGGCTAGTCATCATTTCATAAACTAAACTTACAACATTTTTTAAGATTAAAATCCTAACATTCATTTGCTTGCTGCGATAGTAATATTAAGTCACGGTTGGTTCAAGTATTGTTATAATTGGTGGCTGGTGGATTGGTAATCTCTGAACATACCCACCAAAAGGAGTGCGTCCGCAAACTGTTCTTAGGTGATTAGTTAAAATCAGAGCTTCATATAGTCAACTATTAATAAATTACTAGTTCTGGGTGGAGTAATGTCTTTAACTAACTTACACACATATATAAAACAGACCTTTTTTCAAATATATTTCAAATCTAACGCTGTTGTAATTGCTTGTTCTATACTGCAGAGGTTTTATAATTGGGGAGTACATACGGTTATCATATGCTGCAGAAATTTACAATAAAATCTGTCTTTTTTGTAAACAAATATTGGTTTGAAAATACTCTGTGTGTGAATACAAAATGTACGATTATCTTTTAAGAAAAATGAGTCAAAGCTCATAGTATTTTGATACTTAAACACAAGTTAAAACATTGTCAAGTTTATTAGTACATTCTCTCAATAGGCTAAAGCCCATCTAAAAGTTGTCAATGATAAAGCAGAGTGCCCTTGAAAATAAATTACAACATTACTATTTGTTTTGAAATGTAGCCAAAACTAAGCACTAATTGTTTCTTGCCTTCTGGATAGCTGGTTTAAAGGCAAAAAGGATGGAATTTGAATGTATGGAATGCATTTAGGTGAGTTTTGTTAACGGTGGAGTGTTAACTCATCATCACGATTCCTTCATTGGAGCTCACCTAATTTTAGACAAGAGAAGATTGATTACAGTAAAATAAAGATGGAAGCTAATTGATTCATAAGGAACGAAAAATTGTGACTGAATGATGATAACTTTGGTGTCCTAATTATGTAATGGATAGATAAATATAGGCTACCCTTCAGCAAGTCATCATATCACTAACATTTGCGACGTTCGTGTTGGGTCCTTTCAGCGATTCGTTGATATCTCGTCGAAAAACAGTAAGGTTCTGAGTAAATCTGAAACACGAAAATAATTATACTTAAGTAAACCACAGAAGCCTGAACTATGTTCTATCCACTAAAGTATCTGGGAAAATGATCAAGGTACTTTATAGCAATCCTTAATTTAGGAAGTTTAGAGATCGTGAAATAAAGGATACCATTTTTTTTTAAATATACTAAAAACTCAGTAGCAGCTTTCTGGAAACCAGACAGTATTTCTCTTCGCTTTCGGGTACTAGCAAAATCACGTGTCGTCATTCTTTTATTTAAGTGCAAGAAGAAAGAAGCTCCAAACCTGTCTCGATTTTTTGTCAGGAGATTTCTTTCAATGCCTTCCATCAAGCTATCAAACCATTGAGCCATGGCTGCTTGCTTTTCCACAGGTTGATTACGAATCACAGTCTCTCGTAATTGGCCAAAATACTATGAACGTAAGACAATTTTGTTCAATAAACGTCTTTATATAGTTCCATTACCCCAAAAACTCAAACTTACTTCTTCATTCAGTAAAATAAGTCCTAGTAAGGGTCGAGACATGGACCACTGATTACGACAGTCTTCAAACATCACAATATTTAATACAGTAGCTAACATTTGTTGCAGGATTTCGGGGTGCTGCTCCACTATTTGCAGAACTCGTTCGTTGTTAGACATTACCAAACGGGTAATTTTCTTATCTATGGAATCATATATACATATAATTGTACAGTTGTTAACGCTTTCTGAAAATTGGACATACATTCCTTAAACAAATGCCATTACTTTTGAGAGTCCATTGCTTGAACAAATATGTGACGATGTGATCTAGAGTAGCACAGCATCCTGCACAAACCATGGTATCTGAAAAACGAGTACATTTAAACGACAATTCTAAACTGGGGTTGAACTATTCATAAGGAACAAACTTCCTTACCCAGAGCAGCCAATCCTTCGGAAATCGACTGAAGTATGTACAAAAACATACTCGGGTCTAATGATGACAAAAAGTTCATATGATCTTGAGCTACGCATTCCAACAACACATAGTATGTTTGGGAGAGTTTAGGAAAATCCTGTATAAAACGATTAATACATTCATATGAATCGTTTTATGCCTGCATAGCCTGAATAAAAATTTTATTTTAAAGATGTAAACCTACCATCAAATCCGTTAGAGGTATTGAGAGCAAAAGCTTGACGAAACAATTCAAAACATTATCTAAAGCTTCATCGCCATATAACCGGAAGACACCAAAGTTGACATAATTGCCACACAAGGCAGCTTTCAGCATAAGAAAACATATTGAAATACCCTTCAATTTTAAAGGATACAGTTGGGCTTTGGGAACTTCAACCGTCAGAATACGATTTCCTGAAAAGTTAAGTTAAAAGTCAGTGATTTAGCTAAGCTTGGTAATTCCTGATTACTTTGTTTACGTTAGTAGCAAACTAAATGCAATTTGCACTGGGATTGTGAAACAAACATCTGCATAAAAGTTCTCTAAGAGCGTCAGCCTAATTTCTCCCTTTGGAACCGATGACAGGACAAAGATATGTCACTCGTATCAACGAAGTCAAAATAAAATTCTACTCACCATAACTGCAGATCATTTTACTAGCCTCTCGGAATAGCAGGATTCCATTTGGAGAGCATACATCAAACTGCAACCGCTGAGACCGATTTTGACAAAGCTCGGCAAACAGTTTGAGGACAGGAGTTGTAACATGAGGATCATGGTACCACAGTTCCACTGCTCTTTGCAAAATTGGAGCATAAGCCGGATACCTGTAAGTATTTACAAATCAAGTAATATTTCTCCTTCAATTTTCTTTTACCCAAAGTAAAGTTGTACATTATAAAACGTTTAACGTACACCCAGTCATAAAACATCATGTATGAAGTCCTAGTATTGAAAGCAAATACGATTCCTCGCATATCTCTGGCTAAGCCCACTATTGTCCATTTTGCTTCTTCAGTTCTAAATAGTGCCGTTTCCGCATTTGCTAGAAGCTGACCTACGCTCTCTAATTGCGCTAGGGTTAGAAAAACGCTAATTAATCATTATATCGTGTTTAATCTACGTTAATCCAAAATTATTTACCAGTTAAAGGCACCATAAAAGTGTGAAATTTATCCTCATCCTCTCCCAGGTCTACCATGAGAAGTCGTCCTAATGCAGTGTAAAAAACAGTTCTAAACCTCAAATCGTTTACATTTTGATTTAGACCCAGAAATGGAAAATGTTCTCCCTAAAATTTAACATTTAAGTTATTCGAGTACATATGTGATTCCTGAACAATGAGATGTCAATATTTATTTATCAATACATACGGTGTGATTATTGAGCATAAATTGGACCTCTTCCAGCTTGACTAGCTTACGGACACTATTGTAACCGACGGACAGATCATTAAGCAATGTTAAAGTTTTCGATAAAATCTGCTCACATCTGCTCCAATACTTTAAGTTGGTTATGCTGTAATACAAGCATCATATTTAATTATTCATCCTTTAAGAACAACATAGTAGTTAGTTCTAGCGTTGCGTTTTACATTTTTCTAATAAAGACGCTTAACACCATTGTTTCATCAGTAAGTCCTAAAACTTCAGAGAGTCGACGGTAGACCTTAGACGCCTTTTGAACTTGGTCCCCAACATAAATCTTTCTGAATTGTTCGAAAAATGATAAATAACCTAGTTCCAACCGTTCACATCCACCCTGACTTAGCCTTGAATCAGTCAGTTGCATTAACTGCAAAACCCTAAATAATACAAAATAATTATCAAAAAGGCACACATCCACCCAACCACTGAAATGAGATCCTGTGTAAAAAAGAGTTTTCAAACCTGCACACTAGTTCTCCATCCATACTATCATGCTCTTCATTCGTATTGAAAGAGACACGTCCACCAATTGCCGCACCAATTATGTATACTAGCCAGGTTAATTGCCCTGAAAACATTAATCGTACTCACATTTCTAAACTGTATATTAGTCATTTAAGATATAAGCAAACTATTAACTTTCTCTGGGATCAAATATTCTAGGTACCTTCTTGAATAGCGAGATCAACTGGAGTGGGACTGCGACGCTGAAGAATTTCTTGGTAATTTTGAGCCGCTTGATCAAAAAGCTGGACAATCAGGCTACAGGTTTTTTGGTATTCACATCGGCCAATCACGGATAATTGTTCCAACTGCTGGGTTACCATCGATGTATCATCAAGAGGATCGTCTGAGCCCTCCCTTATTCAGTCATAAAAAATTGAAATTACGATACAGTAAAATAAATTGAAAGTTACAATATAATTCAAAGTTGAACCATTAACTTTTCTTGCTTGGCCCTGCATTATATTTACCTGATGCATATGGCAACAGAATCAATTCTCGATGTTATGTAAGCACGCGTGACTTCTGGAGTGTATGTTTCCAGCATGTGCGGCTCTGAAGCTTTAACATAAGGAACTGAAGCAACCATGCGTTGCCATAAGCTTAGAAGGTAGTGAACGCTGTTGGGAGCAACTTGGAGCATTTGCTACATAAAATGAAAAATAGCGTAAGTTACAAATAAATTAACATTACATTACAAACATTTTCTGGCAGTTTAAATGTAAAATTGTTGCACAGTACCCGTAAACTGTCTATTGTGAACTTAGCAATAAGTTGAATGGCTTCTGGGTAGCTATCTACAAGAACTAGTTCCCCCAACTGATAATTTGATTTCAATCGGGCCAATAATCGACAGAATTCATGATAATTATTGGTATCACTCAATCCCTATAAAACCATGACCAAGAAGTTAAGCGTTTACTCCATAATAGAATAATTTATAATGCCTTACATGAGGGTTCTGTAATATGTTTTTGACACCATTAACCAATTGTGTAAGAAATTTGGCTCTCTCGGCGTTACTAAATAAAGAGCGTCTAACTGAGGCAATCTGTACGAGGCAAGAAAGGGCCTGCAAAAGAAAGTTGATGTTGATATTGATTATAATTTACTATCTTTCGAAAACATGACAGTAATAATTATAACTAGGCAACTGTACCATAGGCGACAGCGTATTTGGCAATGTGTGGTATAAATCAAAAAATAGCTGTAACGTTGTGAAATCAAGGAAAGCTGGCCTCCAGTTAGTGGGTATTTGGACTGTGCAGAGATCATCAGAAGATTCATCAGTAGATGTTCCGATAAAATCGAATGTAAGGCAGTTATGTGCCAAACGTAGCAATTGGTTCATCAATGCTTGCTGAAAGCATTAATAAATATTACTTATATCGAAAATATTACATATATTACAGATATCATACTTTTTACACATTGAGAATTACCTGCATATCTCCTTCGAATGCTAATGTTTTTCTATTATCCAAAGCCGTTTTGAGCAAAGTGCAGCATAAACGAAAGATTTCAAATAGTTGTTGGTCCCGAAATGAAGATGCTATTTTCCTGTGTTTAGTAAGTGATCTGTTAGCATCTGCTTCAGAAACCTGATTCATCTCACTAGTTAATATGGACAGCAACTGGACCCCAATTGTACAGTGCTCAACAGAACCCTGGCCATAGTCAGCAAAATTAACTATAGATATGCCATTAAGATGCAGCACACCAAAATGCTCTCATAGAATTAGAAGTATTACCTGAAGAAATGTGGTAATGTCTGTAATTACATTTCGAAAAACAAATTCTTCTTTTTCCATATCAAACCAACCCAATTTTGTTATTCTGGCGAATAGAGTTGCAAGGGACTGAATCACATAAGCATCGAGCTTGATACGGGTGGCCAGGTACGACAAGATATAATTTCCTAATAAAAGTTACATTATTTTGACTCTAATCTAGTTACCAGCACCAAGAACAATCCATCACCCCGTCCAAAAGTAAAATTAACCACTATACTGCTATCTTACGGATTTGAACTCGCTGAGTCAATGAAATGATTTGAGTTGGACGAGAGACCAATTTTGTGAGTGTTGTTGCTGCAAGAAGTTGAGCATAAGAAGAAGTAGCCCTTTCCAACAATAACTGACATCTTACTAACGAATCAGGAGAATTCTGTAACAAAAAGCTTAGATTTATTTCAAAATTCATCAAGGAATCATAAAATTAAACGTTATTTTATGAAGTTTGCCAACCTGAAAATTCACTAATGTCTTCTCTGCTTCCTGTCTTTGGACTGGGTCACTTGACTCGTAAAGATGTTTACAAAGCAACTCCAGTTGCTGAATTTCCTACACAAAACAGGATTAGTTAGAGATAATCTACTTCAAATTAGTCTATATCTTCTTTTTTAACTGTATATTTTCCACCTACGAAATTTTTAATATATTTACCTGATCAACTGCCATTTGATACCTGTAATTGAAACAGTTTCTTCACTCCATTGACCAATCACTTGCTTAAAACTTGCCGATAGTGATGGCCTCGATAAAAACAAAAGCTTGAACTATCTCCTTTGTAATACTGTCAGTCCGATCAGAATATCCTGTCCCAACTCGAAAAACCTCAGCCTGTAAATTGCAATTAACAAGAAATTAAAGAACTAGGATAGTAAAATAATTTTATTGATGATAAACCTCAAACTCACAATCGAGTTTCTCATCCATCCAATCTTAACTTTTCTCAACTTGTTTCAAAACGCACTCATATCTAGTAAATCTTCATAGGTACATAATTATAATAATACCCTTCTCATTTACATTAAAACTAACTCCACTTCCCCAAACTAAAACCTCCAGTTTAACCCTTTCTTTTTCAATACACGAAAACAAAAAAAAAAGTTTATCAGAAAACCCGTCTTTCCAGTTAACTATTTATTTTTTTCAACGATCAATAATTTATCATCGATCGATCGATAGAATAGAATAATACTAAACCAATTTCTAGGATAGATTCGTCAAGTTTCGCCAAACTTTTTCTAAATCCCAATAAAAATCATTAACCCTTCGACTTTTTAAACAAAATAAAAAACCTACACTTGGAATTACACGATGCGCATATCAATCGATCAATTATATCAAACAAAGGGTAATTTCTACATTTTCTACCCCAAATTAAATATATTTTTTAATATAAATTCCAATTCCAACCATTTGAGAGTACTTACTCTTCTGAATTTGTAGCAGTACGGGCAGACTGACGTCTTGTAATTAATTAATCCGTGTAATTAATTAATCCGTGTAATTAATTAATCCGTGTAATTAATTAATCCGTGTAATTAATTACACACGCAGGCAGAGTCCATCCATACAGCCCACTGGGTAGTAGTAAACATTATAATTACATTTACTCTATTCCTTATTCTAACTTCTTCACCGTCCGCCCATAATAAATAATCAGGCTCGACTTATTTTTTCCAACCCGTCGCGTCGCCCGTATTATTTGACCCGGGTCAAATCATTAATAACCGATATTTCCAACCCTTTAATAGCTGAAATAGCTACGAAGAAGGGATATTTTAAAATTAAACAAAAAAAATGGAATAACAATAACTTGTTTTTAGGCAGTGCGAATGCAAGTTAAATAGTTTTTTTGGTAGTTTAGTAGAAGATGAGGATATCTGGGTCTGTTGTTCCTCCACTCTCCCTCCCTGCTGCTTTTCCCTACCTTTTCGTCAAAAAGCCATGTTTTCCAGTTACTCCATTTATTTATGCCTCCTCCTATGTCCCAAAGATCCTCTCTCTCGCTGATATTGCAATCTACAACACCGTTACGCACTTATGAGGGGGGAGTGTAGACCATTTTGTTGGGCTGAGAGCTGGTCCATTGGGGAAGTTACTGGGGGTACGAGGGTACATTGTACCCTCTGACATTCCCTGTCTGCCCTGTCCTTTGCATGTTAAGCAGGCCCCTTACAGCCCCGCTTAGCTACCTCCCTTCATGTCCTATAATAGTATTTGTATCCCCTGATACCCCCTCTTGGTTGCGCCTTTGTACATTGTACCCTCTAGTTTTCTAATGTACCCCCTGACATTCTCGATAGGCCCTATCCTTCACATGTTGAGCAGGCCCCGCAGAGCCCTGCTTAGCTACACCCCTTCATTTCTTATAATGGTATTTGTACACCCTGATACCCCCTCGTGGTGGCGCCTATTTACATTGGACCGTTTAGTTTTCTAATGTACCCCCCTGGAATTCCCTGTCGGCCCTATCCTTTGCATGTTAAGCAGGTCCCGTGCAGCCCCGCTTAGCCACATACCTTCATAACCTATAATGAATGGTATTTGTACCGGGTGCCAGACTACCCATAGTGCCTCAAGTTACAGTGACCAAATAATAGTTGCCTCATTTTATAGTCGGCTTATTACATCGTTGCTACATGTCATAGACGCGGTCACATTCATAATACTATACTCATTCCATAGTATTTTTTTAAATATCAAATTTATTAAATAGTCATTTTTTCTAAATAGTTTAGTCATTGCATAGTGATTTTAAACAAATAATCAAAAGAAACTGTCTTCTACAGCAGTCGCAGGAAAGGGGCCATATGTAATCCGTCGGTCCGCGTGAGATCTCCGAATCTACTCGACTGGTCCGTCTGAAATTTTTCACCGTGATGTCAACTACTCTAACTAAGAGACAGCCGAAAAGTTTAGTCGTTTGGTCAACCTGACAACCCGTGGGGGTCCGAAAACCCCCTATAGTCATTAAATAGGGGGACAATTGTTTTTTTTTACTTTTGATTGGAAATCACACAATTATTTTTACGAATTCTTGGAGTATAAATGAGGTAAAAAAGGTATTTACCGGAAGGGGTATAAATACCGGATAGGGTCCTTAAAATGAAAAAAACTGTTTCTCTACTTTTATTTAAAATCACTAAACAAATCTAATATTTACAGACCCTTGGGGATACATACGGTCCTTTAATTTGGAAACATTGTTGATTTTATTTTTTTTAAAGGGGGGAAGTAAGGGATGTGGGGGCTTAGCTCCCACAAAATAAATACATTATTTTGCTTTTATCATACCAGTTATGCACTGAAACAACAATTGACTAGGCTCACATAGCTGAAGTCCGAGTACTCAGCGAACTGAACCAACGCAACGGTGCCTGCTCTCTATGAAACATATATAACGCGCCTGAAAACAAAATTAATCACATTAGTAGCGGAACGTCCAACACATTTTTCCAGCTCCAAGTACATTAGAAGTAGAACCTCACACTTTATTTATGGTAGTTTCCACCCTTCATATCAACCGCTAGGACTGCATTCGTAGCAAAAACCTTACTATGGAGTAGTAAGTAAGAGCACACTCATTCAGCATAGCCTTTACTTGCCCATATGAGTTGAACTATGCATAAAACCACGACGTAACACTCATGCGTTTGTTTTGGTTCATTAGTCCAGTCAGCAAGGAGTAAAAAAAAGCCGGAGATCTGTTGATGATCCTAGGGTCTTCGCCTCCGGTATACAAAAAGTTCATCCAGTTTAATATATTCAATTGGTATTGGTTTGATTAAAATAAACGGTCTTGGCAGTTGCATGCATTAAAGTTTTTAAAAATACTCACTTCCGTTTCCATTTCTGCAAATCACAGGAATAACAAGAATCAGAATGACCATGCTTCTTTTATGAAAGGCTACATGAGGTACATTTTCCCATGAAGCATATTATCGAGTGCGAATCAATAAAACACATGCAAACTGTGCTATACGCTTACTTTTTAAATTTGATACCCTTTAGATGTAAGGATATCGGAAATGCTTCAGAGGTTGTAAAACCTCTTTATGTGAATGCATTTTCACTCTGCCTGGCTGTCCATTCACGCGATAACTCTTGAACGGTTGCATTTTTTCAAGTTTTGTTTTCAGAAATTAGTTATTGGGGTCAAAGAAGGATGTAAATTAGAAGATAAGCGATTTCGACCACACTACTCAAGGTACAAGTTCACAAGTCACCAAAAGTTCAAATAGCAACCTCTATCAAATGGGGTGTCGTTCCAAAGCTTTTAAATTTAATTTTAGATTGAGTAAAATTTAGATTTAAAAGCATTTTTTTTGCATTGCTCTACTTGACCTCAAGCGAACCCCATAGGTCTTTGTAAAAATATAATAAAATTCGTAATCTTCAAGCAAATGTAAACTTCCAAGTAGTCAATAGAATAACAAATATATTCATAGTCCATTGGCGAACACCTAATGTTCAATAGAATTGCAACGATATTTAGAGTCCGCCAGCGAACCCTTAGGTTATTCAACAGAATTACAAAGCTATTTAGAGCCCGCTAGCGAACCCCCAGGTTATTCAACAGAATTACAAAGCTATTTAGAGCACTCTAGCGAACCCCCAGGTTATTCAACAGAATTACAAAGATATTCAGCAGCCGCTAGCGAACGCCTAGAGTATTCAATAGAATTAAGTATAGATCTATTTGTTTGTGGTCTATAAGAAAACCTCTGAGGTCCTCAATCGACATGAAAATCCCATCACCCTCATATTTTTAAACTACTGGTAATTAAGAGTTGTGACTTCTTTATGTGAATGTACTTTCTCTCTTTCTGTCTTTCGTCTGACTGTCTATCTGTCCGTTCACGAGATAACGAATGGTTCAACTTTTTCAATTTATGTCTTCGGATTTCAGTTATTGAGGTCAAAGAAGGAAGTAAGTTCGAAGATGCGATTTCGACCACAAGGTCAAAGGTCACAGGTCTACAAAACTTCATATAGCAACCTCTATCAAGTGGGGTGTACTAGTGCAATTCAAAACTCTACGAAGTTCAGGTCAAACTTTATGACTTTGGAAAGGTCAAAATGGAGCACTATGAGATTTTAGTATACAATATGGTACCCATAAAGTCAACAACTTCATATGACACTATTTGGTCACTCCTACTGACCGTTAGGGGGCGTTGCCGATCAAAATGAGACTTTTATGCCAAATTGTACCCACAATACAACCTGGACAACTTCATAGAACACTATTTGGGCACCACTATTTCCACTAGGGGGCGTGATTGAGGCAAAATAAGATTGTAAAAACAAATGATACCGCGCTCACTCCGGACACAACGTGCGCTCACTACAAACGTATCGCGCGATCACTCCAAACACATCGCGCGCTCACTAGAGACACATCGCGCGCTCACTAGAGACACATCGCGCGCTCAATCCGGACACATGGCGCACTCAATGGGCGCTGACATTTTACAATCTCTTTGCTACGCCCTATTTACAACGGTTTGTTAAGGGGTGCACACCACTTTGTGTAAATGATTGATCCTGATCACTGTCTTCGGCCTGTCTGACCGTTATTGTGATGATATCTCTCGAAGGGTTGCTTTTTTTAAATTCTGTTCTCGGATTTTGGTGACCATAGTAGGAAGTACGTTTGAAGATATGCGATTTCGGTCACACCTTTCAAGGTCAAAGGTCACATGTATGTCACCAAACAAAATTTAAAATTGAGTGCCAATTTGCACCTACAACATCGGCAACTTCATCGAACACTATTAAGGCACTCCCACTTACCATTAAAGGGCGTGGTTGGGGCAGTGAGGACTATAGACCAGAAACGCCGGAGTTTTCATCCCTTCGTTAAGTCCGTTTCCAACTATTCATTGTACAGTACTCATGTGGTGTTGTTGTTTAAGTAATTCTCAAAGACACAATTTTGTAGAGAATTCAGTTTCATCTACGAAATTCACCCTCCTCATCTCCAGAGATCGGATGTGTTGTATGTACTTATTTCTTCAAAATATGAATATAAATCTGCCCGAAAAATTGGGAAAATATTTGCTTATATACCGTAAAGTCGCGAAATGTAGCCGCGGTTAATCTACGGAAAAAATATATTTTGAAGCATATTTAACATGGGAGGGATACCCTGCTCAACATGTAAAGGTTACAAGCGAGCGGTTAAATTAACGAGGGCGGTTATATTATTATTATAATACGGAATACGGTAGTATTATTTTGTTGTGCACAAAGTCTGCAGAGTAGGAACTTCTTGTTATAAAAGCTGACTCTTAACCGTGCAATAAAATACTTTACAGCAGATCAGCCTTTTAACTGGGATGATTTATTATGTTGCCGTTTTCGTTGGAAAAATTTGATGCATTTTAGGAAGTTTCTTTATGAAAATGAGAAAAAAATTGGGATGACAGAATGAGCCCTGAAGTGAAAGCAAGAGAAAAACAACAAACAAGACCTACATTTTCCCAGTTTTGTTTCCATTTGGCCAATCTTAAAATGTCCTCTAACATCCATTCACTACATTGAATCAGGAAAATACATTTGAAATGAAAATTGATTGCACCGCAAAAAATGGGAACTTGAAGTTTGCTTATCATCACATTATGTCCACACCATTTTCTAGCTTCATTATCCGCCGACAACTTTTCATTTACATATCTCAAAGTTGCTTACCGGATTTCCGGAAATAATTCTCCCCTTCTTAATAGTTTTCCTCTACCTCTGTCCCGTTAAAAATTAAAATTCGCCCTATCTATAATGTTCAGCGTTTTTTTCAATTTTTCCTTCTAAACAATAATTCCCATGGAGAATTATTTCTGGAAATACGGCATTTCACCAAATATTACAATAAAGCGGTAACGTCGAGAGGCTAATAACTTTCTTGTGACATTTTACACCTCATCAGATCTAATGTAAGCAAAAGCATTAAAGCGTACTTCTGCGTTGGTTATTTATTGGTTAAATTTTCCATCATTCGTTCCAAATACGACAATTTCCTGTTTATTGTGCTTTTCCTTGTTTCACGACTTTCTCTATCCATCGATCAGCCAAGCGAATAATTAATTAATCTTCCAGAAGAATCATTAATTACTATCTCTTAACAAAAAAGAGCCCTTGAATTAGCACGTCCCAGCTTTAGTGTTTACAGAGCATCTTTCTAACATAACCCCGCCTCACCGTGTATCGGCACGGACACCGAATGTACGAACGTAGACGTAGACCTCCTTTATACATTTCATTGGACATAATTTCATCAATCTCTTCACTTAAATGCATTACTATTATTCCCTTTCTCGTAATTTGTGGATACAATGTGGCCTTTTTAAGTGTATCCAGCCTTAGCTGTAAAACTCATTTGTCCTTTAGTCGGTCTATATACGTCTTATCTATTGTCTTAGCTTGCTGTTGCATTGTAATAAAAAATTACTGACAATACGAAAAGAGAATGCATGATTTTTTAGCCCATTCTAGAGCTGTATAGGTTGCCATATTCGATGTTTGTCTGTCCGTCTGTCATCCGCACGAGATCTCAGAACCTACTCGGCCGACTTGTTTGTACAGTGGTGGAAAAGTGTGCTAACTGGGTCTAAAGTGAAATCCGAAACTGAAACCAATCGGCGCGTACAACAACCCGTGGGGGTAAAAACTAGGTTGACGAGATGCTAAGATGTGGTTAGATGAAACGATTTAGTTAAGTACAAATCGAAAGTTAAAAACCCCACGGAGTCATAAAAATCACAAAAATATGCTAATTTGGGCACAAATCGAAAGTTTGGAGGACCATGGGGGTCAAAATGTTACACATTTACATTTATTGGGGTTTGTATACACAGTTCTGTAGGGTAATTAAAATATAAAGTGGGTGGGGGGAGGGCACAACACATGTCTCTGCTTATGTAGTGATGTAATCCAAGAAGGCCCTAGAATGGGCTCTGCTAGCTACAGTGCATTGGGAGGATTTTATTGCGCATTCATCAACTATTGTGCTTTCCATAAAGCAGAATATGGTTCAAGTTTCTGGCCTTTGTCTTAACTGTTCCATGATGGAGTAAAATGGTATAATAATGGGATGTGTATGAAATAACTTATTTTTCCGTTTGTCTTGAAAATATGGAAATTTAAAGACACTATGAGTTGATTCATATTTAGACGGGATATCACGTTTCGAGCATAGATATCGGACCCCTTACCATGGGCCTGAAGGGGTGGTCACTAATAGTGATCAATAATTGAAATTTATTCTTTATTAGGCAGAAATTTATGAAAATATCCTGCAGACATCAATTTATAATTTGTAGAATTAATGATAGATGTCACCATTATGGGAGTCCGCAATTTTGATCCAAATTTCTTCATTACGGTCTCTAAAAAACAATTTTTTTTATTTTTTTTACGGCTAGGAGCTTTTGGGCGTTGTACGTTTTGACCTCAAATAGTTCAAACTATGGCGCTGCAGTAAACCTCGACCCATTTTGCCCGTCTTGATGTCAAATAAAAGTTATTGACTTTGCGGTTGTTCATGATTGGGGTTTCTTTGGAGTTATGCCCCTCGATCTTAGAATATCTCAATCATCGCTAGAACAGGCGATCACTGACTGGATTTGCTCGCCTAGTTTCTTTTAAACTACTATTGATGGAGCCGCGGCGTGAACAACTTGATGTCTGTTGTTCTTTTTTGGTAGGTTAATTCGGTTTAAATTCTCATTGACACAGTAAAAGTTATAATATCCCTTGCTTTTGTGGTTAACTTTACTACTATGCACGCCAGCACGCCTAATAATATGGCGTTATAAAAGTCGCTTTTAAGACAATGCAAGTTTAGGATTATTAATAGACCCGGGTTGTACCTATAGGGAATGTGGATTCTAGGATGAAAGAGTAAGGATAAAAAAGGACGGAAAAAATAGGACGCGGATATAAAAGAAAATAGATGAAAGAGGAAATGTATTAAAAAGGAAGCGGATAATAGAGGATCCTAGAGTAAAGGTACGAAAGAGGAAGAGGACGGAAGAGCAAGTTGATAAGTAAACAACGATAAAGTAAAATATGAATTAGTCACCATTCGTAATAGCATTTCTTAACGGACGGACGGACTTAAGTTTAACGGACAAACGGTGACTATTTTTGGAGATTTCTGGAAATTAAAATTAACATAAGTCTAAACCTATTTCGCGTGGAATGAATACACCTTTTGTGCAAATTTAAAACAAAGCTACCTAAGTGAAGGCACATTTACTCACTAAATTAACAAATTTACTTAATTATTCTACCTTTTTAACTCCATTATAAATGTGCTGAGCTTTTTCTTAGTTGTTACTATTGCCAAAGGTTTAAATACCTTAAAAATCACTATTTAAAAGCCATTCATATTTATTGGAAGCATCAGAAAGTACTTGTTCCTTTCTCATACATTAAACCCCGTAAAACGGTCACTGTTGCAAAAGAAATTTTGCCATAATTGCGGCTAAATAAATAAATCTAGTTACTTTTTTAACCGTCCACTTTTATACTGTTCCTATTTTTTCTTTTACTTTATTATAACCTTCCTCTATCATACCGTTCCTCTTTTTTCATTTACTCTATTAAACCCTTCGTCTATTATCCGCTTCCTTTTTTCCCATCTTCTTTTATACCCTTCCTTTTTCATCCGAATACCGGGAATGTGTCCTAACTTAGGCCCTAAGCGGACGTTGCTGGCCTACAGTTCTGAATTTAATTGCGCCATGGAAGCAAGCACGCCAGATGACCTGTAGGATCTACTCCATACAAGCAAGGCCCCTCGGGATTCATTAAAACCTTCGATTCTCTAGGGAATCGAACTCAGGAGCCGAGACCACTGGGGTACAAAAAATGTGCAACATCGTTTATTCTAATGTGTCGACACGAGAATCGTTTTTATATTTCTCAACAGTTCCTTGGTATGAATAAAGCGTTAAGTGTTTACCCCCAATCATAAAATTTGCACTTGGACTAAAACTGTACTTACTGAAGCATTTTCTCACTTTTTTCGGATACTGCATTTCTTCACATTATACACTCAACCCATTATATTTACTTCTCAACCAAATAACAGCATACAAGGATCTAAGAGTGTTCCATATTGTAACCACTTAAATTCATTGGTTTCGCAGTAGTGTATTAAAGTGTGGATGGTGTTTCAATTTCAATCTTTTTTTTGTATGTATACTGTATTTTCACAATTTTACAAGTTTCGGTATAGTACACGTTGTACTGTGCACCTTATACTGCACAAATTGCAGACTTGAGGCTGCTCCGCGCTTTGTGGTACAATGTAAAGGACTGACAAGTAGGCGCTTTGAGAGCATTGTAAATACATCCTGATAGCTCTGTCAACCATAGCTGACTTTATCCAAAATTATAATATCTCTGCTACCATTCCCCGGACTGTCTGACTACCACCAAGGTTTGTACAGTAATAATCAAAGCCTTTGGTTGTTTCCCATTAATTGTGTAAAAGAAGGTTAAGTTGTATTGTTCACAAAGCAGTTCAGTAGCGATTTAGCAAGCTCTAGAGATAATACTTGTTAGTAGCGTATATTTTAGGTTTAGGGGCCAGGATGTGTTTAGTATGAAACGAGGATTTATTGTAAACACACGGGAGTGAAGTAGTCAGTAGCAGTATCCCGAAGCTCGGAGCATTGCATTTTGCATAATATTTCTCTTGTATCCAAGAGATGAATGACAACCACAGAAAGGCTGTAGGAAAATAGACTTCACTCAAACGAAGGCCAGGACCCTTGGGTTTTTCCTTGATGTAATGAATAATTACTTATTCAGCGCCTTCCAGCAAACACTCATAAATTATGCTATCCACATACAATGTTAATGTATCTAGTATAAACATAAGGAGCGTTTTGTGACTATAATGAAACTTTCCGTCAAAACGTAATATTTCCCATCCATTACTTTTTAAGTAACCCATTGGCTTGGGTGAATCCTTGTTCTTAACTCATTACCACTATTAATTGTTTAGTTAAACGTAAAGCTTCGAGGAGTATCCTCTCTCTAATAGATGGATCATATTCCAAGAAATTTCTCCCGAGATTTTACTTGCTAGCTTTTTTGCTTTTTACGCTTGTAACCTTGAATCCATGACCTGAATATCTACTACTATCCTTCTTATACTGTTATCCTGCACAGTTTTATAGAGTGCGCATAATACCCTTCATTCTTGCTAGCAAATTCAATAGTTTTATATGACACTATTATACAGAGTGATAAACCGCAACTACACTCCTACGGAAGTAAAAACTTAAAGTAAGGTTATGTACTTTGGTGCGTATGAATTATTAATATCGTTTGCATATGCATACACCATATTTCAATAATATGCCTGGTAAGCCATAAAATATCAGTCCACATTCAAAAGACAGACATTGCTCAAAGTCAAAATGGTCTTGGTTCGACTTAGCGACGGTAAAAAATGTCTTGTGCATGCTGTATCCCCATCAGCTCTACTCTAGTTGCTATAATAATATAAACCGTTGTAAACGGGCGTAGCTAAGGCTAGCGACGGGTATTGGAGGCAAGCTGAGACATTTTGTGGTGTTGGGGGAAAGCTGAGACATTCTGGGGTGTTGGGGGAAGTGGAGACATTTGGGGTTTCAGGGGCACTTGAGACATTTTGGGGTGTTGGGGCAACTGGAGACATTTGGGATGGTGGGAGCAGGTTGAGACGTTTTGGGATATTGAGGGCAATGTGAGACATTCTGGGGTGTTTGGGGCACTGTGACAAATTTTTGAGGTTGTATGAAGTTGTCGAGGTTGTGGGTACCATTTGGAAGTAGAGTCTCACCTTGCCCCATGTGACCGTCGCAAGGTCATAACGTTAGACCAAGGTCAGTGGGGGTGCCCAAATAGGGTCCGATGAAGTTGTCACGGTTGTGGGTACCCTTTGGAAGTAGAGTCTCACCTTGCCCCATGTGACCTTTGCAAGGTCATATCGTTAGACCAAGGTCAGTGGGGGTGCCCAAATAGGGTCCGATTTTTGAAGTTGTATGAAGTTGTCGAGGTTGTGCGTACCATTTGGAAGTAGAGTTTCACCTTGCCCCATTTGACCTTCGCACGGTCATAACTTTTGATCTGAGTGTCACAGAAAAATTTTGATAATTGTTTTTAAATCCCGTAGTAAGTATCTTTCCAACGATACCATGGTTGATGGTGGTTACCATAAACGAATTTGTGACCTTTGACCTCACACCCCAGGGGGTATGACCGAATTAGCCCATCTACGAACTCCCAGAGTTTCTTGACCCCAAGAACCGAAATCCGAAAACAGAATTCAAAAAAGTTCAACGGTTCGAAAGTTATCGCTCCGACGGACAGTCAGCCAGTCAGCCAGCCAGCCAGCATGACAGCATTCACATAAAGGCTTCACTACGCTGCGCTAGCCTTAATAGGAGAGAAGAAAGATGATGTTTCTCTCTGACGTTTAATATATTAGTTTCATAATTTAATTTGAACGAATACACTTTTTTTAATCTATGAACTATTGATGCATGTATCAGCAATTTAAAAAAGGTTCAGAGTGGATGTTTTTTGTTTGTGTCAGGCACAGCGGGTTCATGCCATGCATTCAGTATGTTTAGTAAAACCAAATGACTACAACCGTATGGAAGCATATAATTCTGAACATGAATTGAACTATGACCTAAATATTTAAAAAGTAGTTAACTTTAATAGAGGCTCCCTCATTCAACTACCGTATTTCCGGAAATTACTCCCCCGGGGGAGTTAATTTCCAAAGCAAAAATTGAAATAACTTTTAACATGGGGAAGATAGGGCGACTTTTAATTTTTAACATGGAAAGGATAGGTGGACTTTCTTCCAGGTGGGAGTAATTTAGGGGGGGAGTAATTTCCGGAAATACGGTACGTTAAAATCTGATCAGCATTTCTCACCCACCGGCTAATTTTATAGTTTGGTTAGTAAAATCAACTAATTAGTAATTAGTAATTATTTTTTTAATTTTGTGTAACTAATGCATTTGTATATAAAAAATCAATGACTATATTGGCTTTAGTAATACCAATCAGATTTGAAGTTCTGAAAGAGAACATGAAGTGATATTTCCGTTACAAAGTGGACAGACCAAACACCTGAAAACGGAAATTAAAATAAAAAAACTACTATTCGGAGACTCAGAGTTTGAACCTTGAGAACTTTGAGAACTACTCGACACTTTGAAGTGTTGAGGAATAATATTTCACGGGAAAGACATGAAAAGCATAGTAACAAAGTATGATTGTATGTAACTAATCAATAGTTATTTGTTGATTGCTTGCACACTTAACCATCTCGCCTAAAGCCACTGAGTTTTCTATAATGCAATGAGTGTTCATCATATCGTCATGCAACCGATTACCAATGAGGACTTTCTAGGTAGGCAGGCAAGCATGCAACCAAAAAAGACAAGCACATGCCATGGATTTCCCACTTGACCTAAAATATCAAATAGTGACATGACATGACATAAAACGGTTGGTACGGGCGGTTTTGGCTTTCTTCTACTATTACTAGCATCAAACATCAATGGAACGTTAGTGGCTAGAGTAATTTTATGTTTCTCAAGTGTGAACATAAATCTTTATAGATCTCGTTGATCCAGCTGTAAAAGTCGGACACGTTCCGTTGAACAAACGCAGGGGAATAATACAATTAAACGACACAAAATCTTCGATTCCCTCATTCCGCTGCCAAATTTAATTTCCTACATTTCATCACTTCGGTTGGGTCATCCAACAGCTCTGAGGCGAAGAAAAGTTGTTTCCGTGCAAAAAAAAGTTATGTGTTTGGCCTTATTTTGTTAATAGTATTTATTTGTTTGGTGTATTTTGTCAATGACTTACATTTGGGTGACACAGAACTATCTATTCTTGGTGAAATGAAATGATGATACCGGATCATTTTCTTGTAGCACATCTAGTTTATCACATCGGGGTTAGTAATTAATCCTGAAAGTTCTGGAACTTATCCTTGTTATTTAGTTCTCAATTAACCTCTCCACCACAGTGTATGATTGCGTGAACTCTTTCTGGAGAAGTTTAGTTTCTCCTTCAACGTGAGCATTGCTTCATTTCTCATGAGCGTTGTAACTATCTGGATAGAGTAGATTTGCTTTTAAACTTCAATCCAGCATTTTTTTATTACTATCGAACTTGAGAGCCTAGAGAAACTTCTCAGTTTAAGCAGGTTTTTAGCCAGTAATAAAATTTCAGTAAGTGTTAAGAAGTGCTGCTTATCATTTGCCAATAGACTGTGGATGAATTTTGAATCAGCGTTCCGATCCAATTGATGCATGAAAATTTTAATCTTCAACTGTGTGTACCAAAATTATTCAGTAAAGTTAAGTGAGGCATTAGCTAGTACAAAGTTAAGTTAGGTTGCATCAAAAGAGGCCATGAAATATAACAAAAATCAGCTTAGATTACACGGATAAAAATTCAATTCCATAGAATATAAAAATTCTTTGTTAAATGTTGAACTTTTTCAGCCACGCCACACCCCATCCTATCAATGCTATAGATTTCGCAATTCCTGACGCTTTCAAATTATCCAGTTGTATATTTATGCATCAAAATGAGTTTTTAGTTCATGTTTTTTAGCATGTTTTTTACTGCGTGAATTCGGGCCCCGGTGCAGTACAAACTTCGAGGTTCGAAACCGATTTATTCAGTTTTGTGCAAACTTAGGGAATCAATATTTTTTGTTTCGGATAGAAGATTTTTTACTCTATTTTTTGGTATGTTTCACTAAGGTGACCAGTGTAGGTCGTTTTAGCCCAGTCAATTGGGGTTATATGACAACGCACTGTGTCTGTGTATGGACACCATAACTCGAGAAATAAAGACACCACACTCCCCAAACTTTGCATAGTGGGTCCAGGGCCAATTTTGAGGTTTAAGTTCGTAAACCAGCCCAATCGGACCACGCAGTGACCCGTGGGGATCAAAATGATCCCCACTGGCCTGAAATTTTGAAAAATGTTGTTGATTCAAAAGTAACAAATAACCTATAATCTTTGCTAAAATCCAAAGTTTTAGGTACCCGTGGAAAAATTTCCAAAAATTAGTTCCTCTACTTTTGCACTAAAGTAACAAAGAACTAATTATTTTTGGCCAAATCCAAAGTTTTAGGTAGCCGTGGGGGAAAGATGGACCCAACAAGGTGAAAAATTTCTGAAAAGCTGTTTTTGAAACAAGCTTGAAAATTCTCGGGCTTGAAAAAACCAAACGAAAGAGGAAGAAGGTACGGGGCGTGGGGGTGTGCCCCCACATAAATACCAGAGAAACCATCTAAGCCGCTTTCATTGTAATTGTAAAATGAAACGGATAAGGGCTAAAGGATAGAACAGCACCCGTAGGCGATATCAATTGACTGGGCTAATATAGCTGCTTGGAGGAGGTTTTTTCCATGTTAAGTGGTGGCCTCTTTGATTTCTCCGTGCCTCACAGTGCACCAGTCGAGAAATAGCCGAAAGTTAGAGAATGTGCTACAGAGAAACAGAATTACCCGACATTTATGACCTCGGTGAAGTTTATACTAATACACGATTATGATGACTTACCAGCATTTCATAATTAACAGTTTACTAAGCCCCAGAAAAGTTTGCATTTTAAAAGCTTTTAGAAATTTTAATATCATTTTTATGTTTTACTATTACTAATTGAATAATTTAAGTCAATTTACAAACCAACTTCAACCTACTAGATAGCTGATGCCAGCTTGTGTTGCTAGCTAACAGGTTCATTGTTTTAATCACATTTCTTCTTATGGCAAAGCACCATACTAATGCCACTTCCTTTTTCGACCTCTGCACAACTAGCGTTTACTTCTCGTCCCCTTTTTTAAACTTCATAATTGCTTACATTCTTTAAATTAATTGAGTTTTATTACACTAATTAATATCATTTAACTTCTTGACTTCCATGAATAAAATTAAACAGGAGATTGCCAAAATAACTACTTCGACCATTTTTAATAGCATTGTGACAGGGGGATTGATGTAAGTTATGGCGAGTGTAGCCTATTAATTTTTCCAGTTTTACAAAGTAAAGTCGTATGCCCCTTTAATAATTTTTTGTTTGGATTAGTATAAATCAAAATGGGGGAACCAACCGAGTGAAAACCAAAAACCTATTTCCCAGAAGAGAGAGTTGTCGGGAGCTGAAAAACAGCGCAAAACACGGAAACAAGGCGAGGAATTTGCAAAGATGTATCAAGCTATGAAGAAATACATTCGTCCTGAACCCGCAGCTTCGTCAACCAGCATCGCTATACTAGTATATTATACTATGTCAAGAGTCGACATTAAAGTGTTTGATTACATTGTTAAGCAAACATAACGCAACGCTAGCTAAACCGGTTTCCAGAATAACCAAATCTTCAGTCAGTTATCTCTCCCCGAATTCAGAATGAATTTATTTCAATTGCTGGTGAAGTAATTCACAGGTCCATTTTACAAAAACCTCCGGGTGCAGCTGGCAGAGCCCATTATAGGGTGCTTTCAGGCAATATTTATAGCCGTGTCTCTTTTGAAAACTTATTTTGTTGTTTAGTTCTTTGTTTTTCTTTGGGCAAGCCCCCAGTGTTTTCTCTTTTTCTTTTTGTGCGGTTAAAAAACGTTTTTCCGGCTCTTTAATTAGCCGGTGGGGTTTGATCCCCATGGGTCTTCGAACTGTCGATTTGGGCCAAACTATTTATATTTTTGTGATTTTGGTGGAAAAGTTGAAAAATATTTTTCAGACTATTTAATTACCCGGTGGGGTTTTTTGACCCCCACGGGTCTTTACCGGGACCGATCGGTCTCAACTTTCGCACTGCACCTAGTTAGCGCTGTTACCACCTGTGTGCGAAGTTTTAGCCGGATCGTTTGGGTAGGTTCTGAGATCTCGCGCGGTTGGACAGACAGACAGACCGACACGGCAACCTATATAGCCCTAGAATGGGCTAAAAATACGCTACAAGACGTACTACAGCACTGCGTGTGATGCTACGCAATATACGTTCCGCAAAGACCCGATTAGTCAGATCATAAGATCAGTCAAAGTAGACAAGTCAAGATGTACAATTTCTGAAAACGTTATTGACTTTATTTATTGCGATAAAAAGACTGATTTGGCTTTTTCGATTGGAATCTTGAAAAAGGACAACTTTAAACGAGGAATTAATTGACGTAAAGTAAACTAATATTCTGTTGAGCTGGAACCATAGTATCACCTTAACATTACTGTAGCATTACTTTATACGCCAACTTACACCATTTTGCATCCATAGTGACAAATACGTACAACTCAACCTTCAATTACCTAAGACCTCGCATATAGCTGTAAGCGTTTCTTTTATGATTTTACTGACGCACTGCGGAGATACTCTATAGCTCAATCCGATAGATATTTGCGAATTTCCTGTTGCTAAATACCTATTTAAGACAATAGCTAATTTTAAAAATGCTTAGAACAGAATAGAAGTTCAACATTAACAATAAGGTTACCTTAAGGTAATAGATAATCTTTTGTTGGTTCTAATAGGTAGTGCATGGTTATGTCCATGAGTTTTTCTATCCTTTATTTTGTCGTGCAGAATGTTGAAACTGTTCACATTTATTCTACATAGTATAAACATGCCAAATTAGTATAAATATTTTTCAAACCAAATAATAGAACACGAACCTAAAGTACTTCGCGTGGTAGAAGGGATCGCTCTGTAATTCTTCCACTAGAAAGGAATCTCCTTGAGTAGATCGATTCTTGAAGATAGGCCGGATGTAAAGTTCTTGAGCCTTTGCTCCTTTTCTCAATAATTCGTGTTAAAGAATCACCTTCTGGATTTCTTGCGATTCATTTTACAGCGAACGTGGAATTATTATCATTAAGATCGTTGGAATTGAGACGGATATGGAAAAATCGTTCGCAAAATTAAATTGCTTATGCTATGTTTCAAAATGTGTTACTTTAGCCCATCCATAGTTACCATGAAGCTAATATAACGGTAAAGTAAAGATAATGGTAAAAGTAATGTTACAGGGTTACTATGGTTCCAGCGTTAAGGACCCTTGGATAATTGAGGATTTAGTTCTACCCCCTTTGTCAAAAGTCACCTTTAGAGATAAAAAGTTTTTGCATTACGAGATAGAAGATGACAGGGAAATGCTAATTTTTACAGCTGAAAAAAAGATTTGTGTAAGTACATACAGAAAGACTATGTCTAGGGTTATTTCAAGAGACTAAAATTACCATGTACACTTTTTACCGATTGAAATACAGCCGAATATTTTCTTTACAGCTTACAGCTTTTCTGAAACCTTCGTATACAGTAAAGTGATGGGGTGTTCCTTTTCCCTACTCAAAGTGTGTTTAAAAAAGTACAAGATTTTGGCTTTCAAAAATTACCAACGACTGTATTAGAAAATTTGTTCAAATGTTTTTGTGCTCTGGCATTTGTCCCACCTGCTTATGTGAGGTCCAAATTTTAGATAATTTATCAGGCCCTTTCCTACAGAATTGCGTTCTTTAGCTCAGTAGTATTTGGAATCAGGTTATATTACAGAAGGTCCTCTTTATCCAATAGAGTTTTAGAAAGGGTATGTCACTAACTACCCAATCACGTTG
The DNA here is from genome assembly GCA_034682405.1 of Hydroisotoma schaefferi. Taxonomy (NCBI): domain Eukaryota; kingdom Metazoa; phylum Arthropoda; class Collembola; order Entomobryomorpha; family Isotomidae; genus Hydroisotoma; species Hydroisotoma schaefferi. The sequence continues at coordinate 85,052 of JAQFZX010000084.1, forward strand.
AAGGGTGGCACTCAGGATTTGCTAAATTAATGAGTTTCTCGCCCTCCTGTATGGAAATTTATAAACACTGTACAACGCGAACAAGCCCAAAATAAAAATGGTTAATTACGTCTTGAAAGTGGAGAGTTACTATCGCTTCAAAAACTAAAGTATCGAAACATTGATACCCGTTTAGAAAAATATGTCAATCGAGTTGGAACCAATTTTAATCGAGAACGGAGGAAAAAGTTCCTCGGAAAGATTGTTCATCTAACTCCTGAACCAATTCAAAAAAATATCCCATGTCTTTTTATATTATGATTTCTTAATGTGCATGTGTGACAAATATGACTTGTAATTAACTAAAACTTGAATTTTACCAATTTGACAAAACATTTGCCAATGTGATTTCTCCCTCTGCCATTTTATCTTTGCCAAATTAAATGTAGGTTTTGCCATTCTGAGTGTTCCGCCGATAATTAAAAGCTAACCGGTAATAACCTAATCTAACCAGTCCACAGTGTAAACCATATCCATATCTATTAACTACCTTATTGGTCGTTTTCATTCCCTGTAGAAGAAGTTGATGGGCCATAAAACCGGAAAAATTCTCATTATTCTTCACTCGTTATACTGAGGGTGTCCCGGAATCGCTTTGAAGCATAACCCGGATGTCCATCTAACTACTGCTAAAACATTTTCATTAACCCTACCCAGAACCGAGATTAATCCGATCGATCGAGCAATTAGAAGTTATGGCAACGTCTAAGAATTGTTTGCAATATCGCATTCACATGATATGATTTGATCTCACAAGCCGTATCACTGAGCCTTGCAGAACATTGCCGGTTCAAAGCTTTCCTTTCTTCCGCATTCCAGCAAACTAATGCGTTGACTTTCCCCTAACTGTCAATGATAGAAGTAAAGAAGTTAAAAAAATATATCTGTATTGTAGCATGAACAAGTTACAGGCTGGTGAATTGATCTGAGGAATTAAGTACATCAGTACAAAGAACTTGAGATAAATATGCTCGATGTTAAATGGATACTCAGCAGACTTTATTTCCTGTTTCAAGGAGAGAAGCCGTAATAAGTTCATTCCCATTACTGAAGCAGTATTTCTAAGGAAGACCTGGTGCTTTAGAATGTGGTTCTAAACAATTGTAAGGATTACGGAATAGTGTCAGGTTTTCTCCAACAAATCAACGCAAATTAATTAATTAAGAAGTTATCATTCATTGAGAAGAAGAACATCAGTAGTTAAAATAAAATGTAGATGCAAAATAAATCACGAAGTTTTTCATGTAACTGTATGGATGTTTATTTAGTGAACTGAGTCACGTTGAAACTACTCTACTTTTGCATATATTGACTGTCACCGATACAATTCTTTACGCAAGAACTTAAATTGTATACTGATTTTGCTGTAATGGCTGCGAGCTATGTGAAGTGAAGACATTCTGCTCTACGAGTCATTTTAGCAAAGAGACGTCACTATATACTACTTCAACTTTCAAGCTCTGTTCCTACAAGACAGCATTACAAATCATGCCAATACGTTTGATGCATTGAATTTGAATTTCGTTTACTCCTGACACTTTCCTCAGGCAAGTTGAATCTTACACTTTGACGCAAAAATAAATCTACAATATATTGATTGACTAAAAGAACTTTGGACTTGTAATCACAGACGTAGGTAAACTAGCTTTGAACTACTCTTTCCCTTCATCTTCTCATCACTCTCTAGATAACAAGGGAGAAAGGGAGTACAAAAGAAGTAGCACTTGGCACCCTGCTTGCGACCACCACCACTACTCCCCGTTAGTTATCTTACGTTGGAAAGAGTAAAAGGGCGGAATTTGATCCAACCCAAGGTAATAAGTCATCAAGAAAGCTGGAACTGGATGCAGGAAATCTACAAGGTTGCTGAAGTTAAACATCATTTCTATAGAGAAGAAACAGACTTTTGATTGTGAAAGGAGTAAAAGCTGATTGTTAAGAAAGCACATCACAACATTTCTCTTGTACAAAGTGAAAGAGAAAAAAGAGAGAAGGAAACAGAATGATGAAACTGAATAGTGATTCAATTCCCACTTCCCACCCTCGATGACAAAATTCTGCGGATTGGTAACCTTATCCTTTACTCCATCTAAAACAAATGTAGTTTCCCCAGGCATTTATGGACTCATTCGTAGGGAGTTATTACATTTTTATCCCCAGTGTATCCTTCCATCCATAATCACCAGTAGTCTGAAAAATGAAACAAATGTAACAACTTTCACTTCCCAAAATCAGCCATTCTGTCAACTCCAGATAGTATACGCGGTGTTTCTTTATGCAAAGTTAAATTAGCCCAGGGATGAGAAGAAGAGCTCGTCTAAGCTTTCTCTAGCATTAAATGGAAGCAATTTGCTTTTTCTACATCAGTTCTTTCTAACCCTGCTTTCTATTACTCATCCCATATCCCAGAGACAGGTTCTTTCCTATCTTGCACTGATTCATAAGAGTAGTAGGCTATAAAGAAAATAATAATATATCTTAATCTTAGGGATAAAACAAAATGTGGTTCTCCTTTATCATCTCCCCATAGAAAAGTTTTCTTGTGGTTAACAGCCATTCAGATTCTATTTTTCGCTTTTATTATGACGTATCTAGCACCGTTAGAATGCAACTGTAGGTGACTTATTACTGTACACAAATACAACTTAATTCAAGCACATCTCGCCAGCTCATACAATTCAAGCTAGGCAGCTGGAAGTAGAATTGGTAAAATGAGGTGGTGATTGATCCGACAAAAGTGTAGAATGGACATTTTTCTCGATCTCTACAGCCAAGCCCCCCATTCTTTCTTATCAAAGTTCTTGGTCTCCTACTGCTTACCCAGCGGAGCCAACTCCAATTGACATGGATCGTAAAGATTAGTGAAATGATGAACTTGGAGTTTCTCAATCCGTCCATCTACAAAAATAAAATGGTTGCGACATGTCATATTATAAGCTAAGGGGTTATGCACCACTAGGGAAACACTGAAGAAGGAAGACGTAAGGTCTCCTGAAATACAATTTCCCATCTTTCCACCATGCGCTACTGAGACCGCTTTTGCAAAAATTCTAACCTGCCAGCTTTCTCTTTACCCTTTTGGCCAACTGGATGAGCCGGTTGCTCTCCTGTTCAGTGGTAGTAGTCTTACCTCTAGCAAAGTCTTAGCTTGATCAGTACCTCATGGAGAGTCTTTGTGGGAGCACGCCTTGGCAGAGCTACCCCTCACTATCTTACTCTAACGTTTGAGTCGCTAAACATATCTATCTACAAGGAATCAGTTATGGTTACTTTCAGTGATTAAGGATTTTCTGCAAGGCGTTATACACTTTAGTGTTGTACATTTACTACTGGTTCTGAAACAACTTCACCAGTACCGTTGTTCCATAGTAAAAGCTCCTATAATATCGGGGAATTTGTTACTACTCGTTTTAGCTTCCCCTTTGCAAAGACATCTCCTTACCCCTGAATGTAATTATTTACTTCCTGTTTTACTGTCAGTGATGTATTGTAAATGCTAAAGGACCCTCCCACAGTAAATTCTGCGTAATGTAGAAAAATATCTGTACAATTTCTGGTGGTCACGGCAGGACTTATGTGATCTATCCAATTCCAATCAAATTGAGTATTACTTGTATTTATGTCACGATTTTTTGGCATTTATCCTGGCCCTGTAAAATACTGCTGAAACCTGTGAAACTGAAAAAAGCCAAGCGTAAAATAAAATCCAGAGGTTGGCTGAGGAAGAAGCCGTAAAAACGCAAGGAGTACAGTTTTAAAGATGTAAACATTTGGTCGCAGACGGTTTTGTCTAAAAAGCAAAAAAAAAATCCGTTTTGTTAGATTTCAAGTTTCAACGAACTGTCATACGAGGCGAATAGACTTCATACAAACGGGCTCAATTATAGTTGGACGTTACGTTCTTGCCCAACGGTGAGGAATGCTGCCACCAGATTCGATTGCCATTGCCAGTAGTTCGAAATGTGTTAGATTTACAACGCAGGTTCTGTGCTTTTCCTTTACTGTGGGAAACATGTTGGACCGCCTTGCTAATGAATGATGTTTTACCGTAGATCAAAGTTGTGCATACGGGCATGGGAACTAACCGCAAACACCTGATGACAATCGGATTTTCCTACTAAGACTTCGAACAAAGCCACCGGTTCCCGTTTACAGTCGGGTAAACTTTTATATCTTTTGAAGTAAACTTCGGCTTGATGACTACATGAATGCGCAAATGAATTTAGTTTAACTTAAAAGTTCCGTACTTAACAATGGGCAAAGTAAACTGGAGATGAATGTGGTTCATAGTTGTTCATTATCATCACACAGCAAGAGTTTGAACTACTGGCTCGTGTGGATGGTAGATTGATAGTTAATTATAAATGGTCCTAAGTAGATTGCCAGAAAAAAGATTCCAGAAACCCTTTTCCCAGAAAAACCTCCAGCCAGAATGGTTTTTAGCCAGAAATCGTTCATCCAGAAATTTAATATACATGTATTTATTGCACTTCTAAGTCATTATGGTGTTAATAGTAAAAGTTTATTTAAGTAACCTGTAGATAACTTTCGTAGTCTGTTTACCACACAAGTTTTGGTATGACTGGTCTTACGCATGCATTACTTTATCTGTTAGTATCTTCAATCCATCCGCATCCCTATTTATCATAATCCCTGGATATTATTCTAATTCTTGCTTAGCTTCCTGTCATTGCTGTCATCAAAATGTCCCAAAATAATTCATCTATGTTAGGTAGTTTTTTTTGGATAATGTCGATTGAACTAGACTTTCAACCTTTGAAGTTGATTACAGCTCATTGTTACCAGGAATCAAATTCCCTTACTTTGCTCTTCTCCGAACTTTACGTCTCACTTTCACGTAAGGCTGCTGGTTTGAAAGGAATCCAGTTTATTTCCCAATCCAGCCCTCATTTTGGGATATTTTCTATAGCCTTAGAATAACGAGGATCTTTTTTGAGGCCACTTTATCTAAATTGCTACACATCCCATGCTAATGCTGCACATCACATAAACTAAATATTTGTAACTTTCATTCTCTTGGCGATGTTAGTGCTTTATCATTACATAAGATGTTTATTCAGCTCTAAATTTTATTTTATAAAGGTAGTAAAGAAGCCACTTCAATTTCGTAATCCCCACCCAAATGATTGGTTGTGATGAATGAAAGAGAAGTTATTGTTTTCTGGCTTGTGATTTCTCTTACAGAATGCCAGTTTATGTGGTGATTCCTATATCTGAATCGAATATTTGATTTCCTCTCCCGAATCCCCATAGTTTCTCGAAATGTATTCCGTCTACAGTTCGTTCTCATCTCATATATTCTCTAGGTCTGATGATACCTTCACGATTTCTTTCTTGCCGTTGTTCGTTAGCAGAAGTGAGTGAGATTCAGTAACCCTGTGTAATATACCTGTCGGTTGACCGTGTTCTGCTCCAAGGTTCGTGGAAAGATTGTATCTACGAAGGGTGGAGTTGAATATAGTTGTACTGTGGCTTAATATGTACTCATATAGGAATCCTCAGACAGGCAGAAGATCGGTTAACAGTATCCCACAGCTGGAAAACCAGTAAATTGGGAGATCTGACACTACATTCACTCATTATTTGTCCCCAAAAGAACCACAAGGGAAACTAGATCTGTGGTTATAATAGAATCTAGCATTTCTGAACCTCCTTCCTGAGTACCTTCTGTGATTTTGAATTTCGAGACTGATAAATCCAATGTGCAAAGTCCTTTCCTATTTACCCGTGAACTAGTAATTACCCGCAGCAATAATGAATCTGTACATCAATGCTTAAGGCATCTAAACAGCAGCACTCTCTGGATTATGTTTTGTGATATGCAATCATCCATTTTCGTCGTATCGCTGAGTTGGGACAATCCATACAGGATGTATTCGAGGATTGAATGTTTTTCGATTTCACTCACTTCATCAATTTTAATTGGTTCTAAAACAATCGGACCAAGTAGTGTGCTGGGGAAACGCAACTCCCTCCAACTTTTGCCTCAGGAGAAAGTTTATTCTTCTGGGGAAAAGTTACTAGAAAGTTGTAACAAGGACGCCAGTATTGTCTAGTTTAATAATGTCTGGAAGTTGCCACTCTATAAAAATTCTACAATATCCTTCCTTTCTATGTCTGGACATCCCAAAGCACCTTCACAGCGCTAAATAATGCCTTACAAGCTGACTAAATCTTGGGATCCACTAGAAACTTGGACTTATCCATGTATACATCAATGGAAAGAAGAAATGAATTGATCCATGCAGGTTTTGCTAACACAATTCCCCCGTTGAGTATCTGTCTATGATAAACAGTTGGCAGCTATCATCGTCATTCTCTTATCCTGCCTAAAGGACATTCTTACCTTCCTCGTTGTTACCATTAGCCAAATGGAATAACTCTATCCAGTAGAGACTGTGGACGCTCTCTATCACTGTTCATTCTTATGTCCTACAAAACTAACTCTTTGGAGTAAACAAAACTTTAGCCCTTGAGTCCGCTTATCAAAGTGTACTTTAGTCTTACACCCGTTGTCTCGAGGAAAGTTCTTTGCCACTCCAACATAGTCCTAAACTTCGTAAGTGGGTTAACATCGACACCTCATTAGCATATAAATATATAGAGCAACTTCGGATGGGAGTGCGCCATAGTTCAATAGGCAATAGCTCATTCATAATAGTAGAAAACTCAGTGGTTAAGCGATAATGTGCGGTGTGGTATGGCACGGCTGGTGAGGAGAAACCCGAAACGCAGAGACTTCTTAAGTTTGATGGATTTCCACTTTGGTCCTGGGGCTCTGGGTTTGTGCGAAAATGGGAATTCTTTCTTGAATTATGTAATAAGGTATTATACCGTCAAACTCTGCATGAATGCTGCTGAATGGCTTATACGAGGAAGTCCAGGCATAAGTAGTGATCAATCATCGTATTTTCGGATAGGGGCAAGTCGTCGCTGAAGGAGATTGTTGAATTGTCCATGATATGGATTACGGATTGCTTGCTCATGCACGCCGAGTGTAAATTTTACATTCTCAAGCCCATTTAAGATTTTACATTCCCCAATTGAGATACTTTTTCCGTACTTATTTCCTGTCGAAATACATTCTATACAGATATAATCCTGCTGTTGTGAAAGTCATTTTTGCTTGGAGTTCTTTGCTGCTAATACTTATACCATCAAAAAATTAAGCCTTTGACTGGAAAATAATTAGAAACTGTGAAAAAATATGAAGTAAAGTTGAGAAAACTGTGTCATATAGATATTTCAATAGAAACTACATCCAAAGCGTAAGCATAAATACCCCTGCACTTTCAACCTCTCAGAGAGAAACCCATCGATTGACGTTTTAAGGCTTGTTATACTCGTGAGAGTTAGACACGTTTATAAGTTGAAAGTCTTCAATAAAATTGTACCTTTAGGGATACTACATCGTCGTTCAGCCATAGTACATTGCTGACACGAATGTAGTGCGAACGATTGGTTGATTAATGGTTTGATAACCTTCAAGTTGCGGTTAACAGACACTTTATAAATCTAAATTGAATCTAAATTAAACGACAGCTTTGGATTAACAATAACCGCTTCCAGAATTTGGCCCAGAGCAGTGAAACTCATTTTCGAAAGAACTGTAGTTGCATCGATAGAAAGTAGAAATTTAACATCGCTTAAAACACACGTCAGAGGCTGTCAATTGTGCATAATAAATAATTCACTACTTGCAGTAGCTTGTAGGGTTTCGATGCTACAAGCTAATACTCACACTTGTTTACTCAGGATTTATGTATGCCAATTACTGATCGCTTCTTTGAATAAAAGTGCTGTTCGTGCAATTTGACAATAACTCACACACACACACACACAATAAACAATACCCACTCATTTTAGGCAAAATTTACGCACCCACACTGATCGCCTTTTATGTATATGCTGTGAGTCGCAGTATCAAGATGGGTTTATTATTGGCTTTTGAGATTCTGCATTAAACGTGATTCCTTAACTTTGAAGAAATTCATGCAGAAAGCCGTATTCGGTCACTGGCCAGAAAACAGATTCCAGAAAACCTTTAGTCTCAGGATAATCCGGGCTTTGCTTTTTCTAACGTCCAATTTGTATGACTAAATCCATAAGATCCACAAGTATTTAAAGCAGTTGTCATACTCAGCTTGCAATAAACGCTGGTTAAGAACATTTAGAAAGTCCATTTGAGAATTCCTGGATGCAGGGAGCCCATGGCTAGTAAAACTAACTTGTTTCGCAATTGGGTTGTGGAGATTCACTGCAACCTTTCCAACTTATGTCAGACGTTTTCCAAAGCGTTAATCATAATGAAAGCAGGAAAAAGTAGAAACAACCTTAAAACTTGTCTTTATTCTGCAGTGTTTCTTAGTCATAACCCTTATAATTTGAACCGTAAAACTCAGTCATCCGATGGACAATCAGAAGATAAATCTGAGATCTTAGCTGCTACACAACTTAAAAAGTATAATCATATCCTTTGAGGATGAAATCAACAACCTCCAGAGAATGAGAGGAGGCCACGATCTGTTCAAATGTCGTTTATTCGTAATATAATTCTTAAAATTAAATTCCTACCATTGCGACTGCCTTTGTCAGAAGTATATTTCTTGTACGAATAAATAAATAACTTTCTTTTAGTGAATTCAAACATTTGAATAGGGAAAGTCCTGTAGAAAATATGATTCTGATGAGACTTTTCCATAATATTAAAACTTTGTACATGAATTCATGAAATGTAAAGGGCTTTAAATACTTCCGATAAGCCTTATATTAACTTGTCCTCATTTTAAATTAAGCTAAAGATTGACAGCATGTCAAAAAATATTTTACTCAAAATTGGGTTGCTGACACCTAATTAATAGTACAAGCTGAGGACGTGTTAAATCTTCATTTTCAAAAACCTAAGTGAGTGAAGAGAAAATTGTAAATGTAGCCCTATAGAAAGGTCGGACAGCAAATAAATTTAATATTCTGCTGCTTTCGTGTTTACAGTACAGTCAGTAGTGTAGAAAGCGGCCGAATTTCCCATAAGAATTGACAATCGCAAGCATTTTCAAACTAGTAATTTACAAAAGTCTGTCCTCACTTAGTTACAATTTATTCTAACATATAAGATGGAATACTTTTTTGGAGTTAATTTTTTCACTATTTAAAAAAATCATCTGTCCAAGAGCTAAGTTTATTTGACGCATCTTAAGGAAGCTTTGGTAAGTCAAACAACTTACGAGGCCTATGAATACTATGAACTCGCCTTTAAAAACTTTCCCAATTCAATTTCACCCTTATCTGGCCCAATTGTATTTGCTCAACTCTGTGTGAGTATTAGGGCAGAGTACTCATTCATAGCCCCGCAATTTGCTCCAGGTTCTTCTAATCATTTTATGTTCTATGCAGTATCTCTATTTACTTTTATTTTATAAAAGTGCATCAAAGCTTGCTCGCAACTTAAAATGTAAAGTGGCTCGGTTACCGGTTAGCCATAGACATTAATTAAATTACCATGTACGAATGGATTGCTTGATACGTACGTACCCAAGATTCGATGAAGTTAACATCGAACTATAAAATTACTCCTTTGGACTTTTGTTGTGTTACCATTTTTTACTAAGAGATCAAAAAACCTTATCCCTCATCTATTCTTGTTATGCAAATGACTAGTCGGAAATATCGCATTCTCTCTGCTCTAGTTCGTGGATCTTTTCTTTCTCCGTAATCGTAATTTAATGCAAGATTGTCATCAGCCGTACGTCAGTTATTTAATAAATGGACTAACCTCATTGTCAGCAATACATCGCCAGTCTAGGTAGTAAAAGTTGGTGCCCACAAAATATACCAAGTAACGTAATGCCGGAGCTTTAAGGATATATGCAAGATCTTACATTTGAAAGATTTTTAATTATGAAGAAAAGTAGCCTGACTACCAAAATCATTATAAATACGATTTCTTTGGAAAAGTAAACGTTATGTTTTCACAAAATGGAGCTCTAACTATTTTATTTTACTTCGCATGCAAATCTGTCTGTTATGCAGCACTCTTCAGTGCTAGTGATAAATTTGCTTTGCACAGTTCAGTTACTTTCTCCGACTTCTCCAAGTAGACCTAGCATACAAGACAAGCACCGGACCCTTTCATAATATTATTATTGCCTTTGGTTAGTTTACCGATTGTAATGAAATGAACAGAAGATGCAGGCATCCAGAAAAGGAGTTAGACTATTAGTCATTCAAAAGACATCAACTTTTAAAGCTCAGCGAATGCTTTTATAGTTATTGGCAGTAGAGGAAGTTAATACTGTCTTTGACTTCGCATAGTGTTGCTTGAATAGAATGCTTTCTTTCATGGGTGTCTTCTTTCAAATCATAATCAATGCTACTAGATCTGAATACAAGCTTTAGATTTGCATATTTTTCAATTCTATAACCCACCGTAACAATACAGTAAAGCGTTGGCCGAAGAGATAATTAAAAGTACACTAGATACATGAAAACCATTTCTCTTAATAACATACATTTAATTTCACGTTCGGCAATCGTCTATCTTTCACTCATAAACAGTAACCAATGTATTTTTACCATTCGCCTCCAATAATATCTAGTTACCCTTTATACGAATTCGTTTTCATCAACGTATTTATACATTAATGATTACACTAAATAATCATCTCAAATTTTATATTATCAGCTTCAGATCTGTATAAGGAGGAAAATAAATTGTGTTGGATAAATAAAATATTTTTCATTCCCATTGACTTTTTTCTGCCTGAAGAAGGATCTAGAAGACTAGACGCTTGCTTAAGTTAAAACGCAAGCAACTGAAATGTTATTTACAGTTTATTAGCAACGCAATAGGAGTAATTCATGGGCAATGGGGCTTATGGAAGAAGTTCCCAAGAGTACTTGTAGAAGACCATTGACCAACATTTTTCAGTTCTAAACTTTCTGAACACAATAGCTCCTTGCTATGAAGCGGCTCAGTATGAATTGTGTGTAGTCGTTGTTCTTGTGTGCTACAAACATTGCAATCTACATTGCTATCTTATTGTGTACAGTTACAAAAGTATAAAATATAGATAATACGCAGTAGGTAAGCAAACAATGCAACCACTTTCACCTTTTTGCAAATCTTAAAAGTTTACAACGCTCTATTTCTTATAGTAGCTAAAATTTTACTCTTCTACATCACTACTACTATGCTCAGTATTTTTTACAATACAAGTCTGAAACTCTGCTTAAAAAACTTTCATTGGAAATAGCTTTTATTTAGTGTGCTTCTCCCTTTAAGTCTGCAAATGCACGGTCATCAGCCCAAACATAACTTCGTCATACTTTTTGTCGCATACAATTTTTGACAACAAATTAAAAACAGACACAAAAACCTACAAGTGCAGCTATCAGAACCCATTCTAGGGCAATGTAGGAATACACTGCAGTACATGGACAGAGTCGTGGGGGATTTATCAAAAAATAACAATAAGAAAGGCAGAATTAACAGTATGTATGTACCCTGTCGGCTCATATGACGCACCTTGTAGATTAAAGACAGGAGAAAATGGTATAAAAATAGGTTCTGCGTCAGGTATACGCGAAATTACGCAGGTATATTTTGGCAATCCAAACTCACACGAGAGTACAGTTTGAAATTTGTGCTGCGACGATGGACAGCCGGACAAGCTTATCTGTTTAGCCCTAGAATGGGGCAAAATTGACACGAATCCTTTTACAAATGGTAGTTTTAACCTGTGTTTTAATACTGCTTTAGTTTGACCGTTGGTAAGCTTTTAACATGGGGCTATGCAACATTTGTTTTTGTAAGATATACCCTTTTAATTTTGATATTTGAACCGAATTAGACACAAGTATTAATTAACATTTCGAACCGATGGGAAAGTTTTGACCACCCCGGTACTCCAGCCGGTTAATGTTTGGTCAAATGATGTTGTCAACCGATGATTTGCGAATTTCAGATGGAACGGTCATAGAGGTTCTGTCTGAGATTGCACGCGGACAGACGAGCGGATTATGCCAGCACATATGTTCAATTGATTGGTCCTCATAGAAGTAACACTATTGGTAGATATGCCTGCAAAAATATAATTTTATGCGATATTTAAGACAAATTTGAGATTTGATTCTGCAAATATGTCAATATAAGTTGTGGAACTTTTTTATTATTTGCAAAGGACAGGTGCTTGGTGCTTTGTAGTAAGGAGTTTTCGTTTAGCTATTGCAGTTGGACAATTTTAGACTCAATATCCTTCCTTTTCCTCTTATATATCTCATTCATTAGGTTATAGAAGATGTGACAGAAACATGTGTCGAATTTAATTATATTGCGGTCTGTTTCATCTGTCAACCGTTCCCTTCCCGTCTCGAGCATTTTGACGTTTTTTCACGCTTGTTTTCCGATTTACCTCACCTCTATTCTACCACATGCTCTAAGGCTCAGTAAGTTTATCTACCGTAGTTCCCGATTTAATTGCCCCCCCCGGTTTAATTCCCCAGGGGGTTCGGGCCATTTGAAACAATAATTCCCCACCCCGAAATAATTCCCCATGGGGAAAAAATTCACCATCCCTCCAAATGCCATCTGCCTGAATTCTTAAACATTGGTCATTGAAAATAATGCATACCTGAACAATAATCGTTAATTTTATGTAAAATATGCAAATTTTGATGGTAACAAAATAACTTGAAGTTTCACCTCATCCTATTTTTTGACCATTCATTCTATCCTTCTTTCTTTGCTTGATTACAGCACGTTCATAAAATTCTAAAACATGTCTACAAGTAAACAATATTGCTCAAAATCTATCCAAGAAAAAATGTATTGTAAAAATGGGTTTGACAATGATATTGACAATAAATTGCATCAACAAATTGTATAAAAAACGACGAATCATTCATTTGAAATAATAATTCCCCAGGGGAATTAAATCGGGAAACACGGTAATTTGACTTTTTTTGACACAGGACTCAGATTAAATTGAAAGATTAAGACAGGACTCGTATGTACTGCCAAAGTATTTTAACTGTGTTTTCTACTCCAATTGGTAAAAAAAATTTCCATCCCTACTCAAAATAATAAACATCTCCCCATTTTTCAATTTGTCACTTTGCATGAATGAGATTGTGCAAACATTCAATTTTCCGATACGCTATGTCACAGGGAGTAGAAAACAAAAATCAATAAATTGTCGTTAAAAGTATTTATTTAATGTTTTAACCGTTTGGAAATACAAATGATTTTGAGCAAGGTACGGATAATTGATTTAATGCATAATTTTGGAGCATGCACAAACGTCTGTCTCTGTCTCTCGTCCAGGGGTTAGACTGGCTAAATGCCACCGTAAAAAATGGGTGGCAATAAATGGCAAATGACTGACATAAATATACCCATGTGTCCGGCAATAATGACTGAAATAGAAATGCCGTCATTAAATGGCAAAAATTATAATTCAAGGGTATAACGAGACAAATGTTTAAAAGAGTTTAATATAATTAAAATGGATTACAGTAGAACTTAGTTACGCACGATAACTAAAAGCCTATTAAAATAAACTTATTACTACAACTTCTTTTATTGAACGAAAAGGTAGATGATTAGACATTAACTTAGGCACTCCGGAGGCATACCGTCAATTAGGGAGTTGAAATTAGGCATTTATACGTCAAAAGTATTATCAAAAGTTAAGAAGTAAATAGTTAATGAAGATAAAGGGTTAAATCATATTGTTTTATTTATAGCTAGGATTAAGGATAAGGATAACCATTCCTAGTACCAAGTTGGGCTTACGTACAGATCATAGGCTTGTTTTTGACAATTTCAGTAATTAAATGCCATTTAATGTCATTTATGCCATTTTGACAGTGTCGGACATAAATAGCCCACAGTGGCATTTTACGAAACCCTGCTCCCGTCTCTCATCTATGCTTGTAGCAAAATCTGCTTACACCAGGAATTGTGAAAATCGCTTGAATCGAGAAAACCTCAATAAAATTAGAAGGCTTTAGAAGACATCCTCTGAATACTGTTGGAGTGGTTACCCAGTTACAATTTATCCATACTGCCGATGCGATCTTTGCGTATTTGTGATGCCCACGGGTGAGCTTTTTCAGGCCTCTTTGTACTACCTATAGAGGAAGCAAGAGCGTAGGATTTGATTGGCATTTGGAAGTAAAGAGCAACTCCTGAACTAGTGATAAATGGATGCTAAATATAGCTAGACCTGACTTGAAATATACGAGAGGTGTAATCAACAAATTTAATCAGTGTCATCATCAAACTGACTACTTGTAATTATACACCTATCCGAAGTATTCTTTGCTTGAGTTTATTATTTAATCTTTGCTTCAGTTTATTACTAACTATCGCTAAGCTACTTTATGTGAGTGCACTATTCGTCTGTCCGTCCGTCAGTACGTCTGTCATTTTTAAATTTTTCGGAGGTCCAACGCAAAGTTGAGTTCGTAGACGGGCAAAATCCGCCACACCCACTGACCTCAGGGGTCAATGTCAAACGTCAATTTTCGAATTTCCGGTTAGAAACCTTTTGCTAATGTGGTATATGGTTTACCCCTCTACACCATCTTAGATGTTTTGCCATCTTGGTGTCAAATGAAAGGTATTAACCTTTTAGTTGTGCACAATTGGGGTTTGTGGAGTGGGTGTACCCTTCAACTCTAGGCAAACGGGTTAATTGCTTAGTAATAGAATCAGATATTTTTACACCCAAACTTACGAACTTCCTAAACATTCTATGCAGTATTTCAACCGTTCTCTCATCCTAGAGATATGTTACATTTTCAATTACCAAAAATTATCTACTAAACTAAAAAATTAACTTTATTTCGACCTTTTATTTTTTATTCACTGATCATCCTCAATACTGCTCCCTCCTGCGTTTTAGATTTGCCAAAATGCCTTTCACCTCCGTCAAAGTGTCTCTGTCAAACCCTCTGGACAACTTAGTATGAAACTAATATAGTTAAAGGTGGTCCCCTTTTCAGAAGACCTCAAAAATTAACTTCACTTGATAAATTTTACTCGAACAGTAGAAAATTATGTTGAGTTGTTTAAATTAAATTTTGCTCAGCTCAAACAGTATTTATGCAAATAATTTAAAAACTGGAGAACGTTCTCGTTAAGAAAATACACAGCATTCAGTCTCCGTCCAGATGAATTAATTGAACTAATTCAAACGAAGAATTACTCTTCTCTATAAAACATTTGAAAGGCACAATATTTCCACTTTAATTCTTTACAGCACTCAGTAAAGCAAATTAATTAGTTCTTCTGTTAACGTGTCTGAATGAGATGAAATTTGATTAGTTCAAATTTGGATAAGTCATGTTATTATAATTAATTTAAACAGCCAATATACCAACTAATTTCAAAATTTTAGTAGAAATCACAGTTGTCATCTCTTAGCTTATTGACGAACTTGGCTATCTGAAATTGTACATTTTCCATTGCAATCAAATACAGTTTTTTGTTTAGAGTAATCCTAGCGTGAAAATATGATATCTCTTTTGCATGCATATCGAATTTGCTGAGCAATTGTCCGGTTCAATTTCATTACAAAAGCTACCGCCTGTTAATTAGTTATCGGTTCTATCGATTCACTTATATATTTAGTCATTTACAGAGTGACACAAGATGTGCTCACACATAAATACAATTTGGTGCCCTTCTTGCGGTTCAAAACTGGTCGGATAAATATGGAAGATTCTGAAAAACCATTTTAGTGCGGATGAATCAGTTTAAAAATGTAAGATGATCTTACCTGATTCGGAATGTAGAGTTTAGTGAACTACACTATTCAATAAAATGATTTTTCATGTAACTAATCCTGTATTCGTCAATGAGAACACAAACAGTCAATCTATAAAAATATGTTAGCTCACAGATAGATCTAGATTTATCCCATACTCGGAGCGAACTTCCACACCAGAGCTTATTTGAAAATCCACTACTATTAAAATCATCCTCACAAAGGTCAGATTATTGCGGATAACACGATGGCTATAACGTGGGTAATTCTCGCATCCGCAGATACTACCAGAAAGATCTTTTAACCTCACATAAAGTCAACTTCAAAACGCGGTCCAATATTTGATTATTTAATGATCTTATAATATGAAAGAAGTACACACAAATTGAAGAAGTAGATTTTGAAGCATTCAATTTTGAATTTTATTAGTCTTCAGTAAATCTAGGCTCAAGAAAGCGTGCATTTTTAAAATCAAACTCTGCGTACCGTATTTCCCGATTTAATTCCCCTGGGGAATTATTGTTTCAAACTCCGATTTGCCATGGGGAATTAATACGGGGTGGGGAATTATTCCGGTGTGGGGAATTATTATTTCAAACGAATTTTTTGTTTAGGACCCAGACTTTTTGATAATTTTAGTAGTAATTTTAATTAAAAGTTCCATAAAAAAATAGACTTTTTGAATTTTTTTGCTGAATTTGTCTTTCGAAATGAAAAAATTAAGCAGCCGTTCCCAGCAGTTCATAATTATTTATAAACTGAAATTGAGTGAATAAGAATATGCAATTAAACTAAAGAATATGAACCTATTTAAAATAATAAAATTTCAGTTTAATTTTTTTAATGGCAATTTTAATATACTAGTAATTTTTTGTTTCCTTATATGTTCATTCTCTGAAGTAGTTCCTTAATTGAATTAAAAAAACATTTTAAAGTTTAGTAAAAAACGCATTCTCAGCTTTTGCTAATTATAAATTAATTCAAAATTTTTATGGTAAAAAAAACCCTTCTCAAAATTATTTTAGATATTCCTCTTTTAAAACGGCTAAACATCCTTTGAGAAAGTCAACTTTCAATATCTCATTAAAAAAGCTTCAAATTGAGGGATGGGAATTTTTTCCCCATGGGGAATTATTTCGGGGTGGGGAATTATTTTTCAAATGGCCCGAACCCCAT